>JAJOZX010000101.1:1797500-1900000 GCA_023014485.1 Bathynomus jamesi
GAGATAAAGGCACAGGTAGAAGGATAGAAACCGAAGGAGGGCAATTTCGAAATTAAAAGTTTGTGCCAGACTCTATCAAAAGCTTCTGATATTTCTAGCGCAATAGCAAAATTTTCACCGAAATCCCGAGAGGAGGATGACCAAGAGTCAGAGAGATATGCTTGAAGATTGCCAGTAGAGCGTCCCTTGCAGAATCCATACTGACGATCCGAAAGAAAATTGTGAGAAGAAAGGTGTTTAAGAATCTTCCTATTAAGGATAGATTCAAAAACTTTGGAAAGGCAAGAAATCAAAGCAATTGGACGATAGCTGGCGGGTTGAGGGCGGTCACCCTTCCTTGGGACAGGCTGAATGAAAGCGAACTTCCAGCAGGAAGGTAAAGTAACAGATGAGAGACAAAGACGAAAGAGTTTGTCTAGGCAGGATGTCAGCTCAGAAGCAGTTCTTAAGAACAACAGGAGGAACACCATCAGGACCATACGCCTTCCTAGAGTTGGGCCCAGATAGTGCAGAAAAAACATCTTTAGAAGAGATTCTAATTTCAGATATAATAAAGTCAGAGGAGGGGGAAGGAGATGGAGGAACAGCACCGGAATCTTCCAGGGTTGAATTGTAAGCGAAAGTTTGAGCGAAGAATTCAGCTTTGTCAGTAAAGTTTGGACGAAGAATTCAGCTTTGTCAGGAAAGTTTGAACGAAGAATTCAGGTTTGTCCCTCCTCTTTTTCATTCCGTCGGAATGGAAAAGAGGAGGGAAAGAAGAGGAAGTAAAGTTGTTGAAGAGCGTCTTAGGTAGATGCCAGAAATAGCGAGAAGAATTAGAATTGGATAGGTTTTCGTATTTTTGTGGGATGAAGGAATTTTTGGCGAGTCGAAGAACAGATTTTACACGATTCCGGGCAGAAATATAAGCTGAGTAAGAGTCAGGAGTTGGATGGCGACGGTACCTTCTGAAAGCCTCCTCTCTTTTGCGGATAGCATTAAAACAATTAAGTTAAACCAAGGTGTTTTCTGCATTAGTAGGAGGAATAGAGATATGGAATGTACCTAGAGATGGGCTCAAATACATACAAATGTATTTAAATACTAAATACATTATTTCCAAAAAAAAGTATTGAAATACCAAGTACATTACAGGTTATGAGGATTTATTTAAATACTAAATACCATACTATCAAAATGTATTTAATTACATTTCAAATACATTTCAAATATAATAATTTGTACTGATCAATAAATATTATTCTTTGGTACGTTGTCCTCTCAAACATTTTTGGAAAAAAGTAATGTTGAAATAAACATAATTAAAATAATATTACCTTTCCCACATCTATGTGTTTTAACTGAAGTTAGAGAATTAATAAATTCATATGTACACAACTGCTATTGTGCTTACAAATATTCACCGTATGAACTAATTTAGTAGATACTGATAATGCTATTAATCAATGAAAATATACATTAAAATTAGAAAACAATTAGTCTTTATTCACCTTTTATCATATGCCGTAAAAATTAAGCTAAATAAAAGATAATCAAACCATTTACACACCTGCATTATGAAGGACAAATACTTTTCACTACCTAAAATATCACCATAATTTAAATGTTAACACGTTTATCGTCATATTTTACATATTAAAGTATGTTAGTATAAATATTGTACAAATTCATATTTAACTAGCATTAAACATCACAAAAGCACAGATATTTACAACCAACACCATACACCATTACTGAATGAACCTGTTCAGTGATATTTAGACCCCTAGCGTAACGTCATTTAGAGAAATTAGCAGTAGTAACAGGCCTGGTAATCAAGGTGGCTTTGGTTTGGTTCGGTTCACTGCCGCTCTGCCTCAATACATGATTGGCGTTCACCAAATGTATTTGTAAAATGTATTTAAAATAAATTTTTATAAATACTAAATACTTCTCAAATGTATTTAAATATGTATTTAAATACAAGCTCCAAAATGTATTTATAAATACAGTATTTAAATACATTATGTATTTAAATACGTATTTGAGTAATGTTAAATACATTACTGCCCATCTGTGAATGTACCCCTCCATGACCGAGAGAATCACCTCTGTGATGCGCTGAGCACATTCAGAAGGGCCCCGGTCACGGAAGCAGTAATCATTGCATGGGAAATCACAGAAGTACTGCCTCAGGTCCTCCTAATCAGCGACGCCGAAGTTCCAAAGGCGCCTCCTGTTCGGAGGATCCAAAGGCCGAATTGGAGCGATAGGACAGGAAACAGATATAAGATTGTGATCGGAGGAGCCCAACGGAGAAAAGTTTCACAAAGTAAGAAGGATGAGAGGTAAGAAATAAACCCAGAATGTTGGACCTATCTCTAAGGTGATCGGGGATACGAGTACGGTTTTGTACAACCTGCGCTTGGTTATTTACGATAGAAAAGTTGTAAGCTAGTTCACCAGGGATGTCAGAAATTGGAAGAAAGGCAAAGGTGGTAGTGAACATTGAAATCTCCTAAAATGGAGATTTCAGCAAAGGGAGAGCGGGAAATAATGTATTCCACTTTGGAAGTGAGGTAATCAAAGAATTTTGGATAGTCAGTAGAATTAAGAGAAAGGTAAACAGCGCAGATGCATTTAGTTTGAGATTGGCATGTAGGCGTTTTATTTGTAAGTTAGGCTAAGTAGCTTTTGCATGCTAATAGAAGGTCTTTCGCACAAAATACGATCTTTTAATATATTCATCTTTAGTAATTCATTAATTAAATTCTCTTTTTTTCGCATAATTTTATGACATCTTTAAAATTTGTTACATTTTCAAACGACATACTGAGACCTTCCATAATAATTGACTAGCCTTGGCCTTGCGACTTGGAACGCATATCCAAAACCTAATGACTTTATACGCTGCACCAACTAGTCCCATGTTTAACTATTATTTATAGATACATTTACAATTTCTTTTTACCAAAACCAATTATTCTTGGCATAAAAAGCTATTTGGAATTTATTGATCATTTTATTTTTTTAAATAAAACAAAGAAATTGTTCACTATTATTAACTTTTACCCTGCGGATGCGGATATTTGCAACATCCCTAACAAGATGAGAAGGAGAGAACGAAACAAATGAAAAAGTGAGGTAACCACCCGGGAATCGAACCTGGGATCTTCCGATTGCCGGTCAGATATGATAACCATTACACCACGGGCCTCTCCTTCTCATCTTGCGCGGAATATTCTCCTATACAAGCGTCGTTCTTTACGTTAATTATACTGCGTGTTTGCAGTTTAAATGTATATCATGTACGGCATGCGGGAGGTGCCCCCTTGGGGCATTGGTTTCTGCGTGTATGTAGAGGAATTACGGCATTTGATTGAGTGAGGCCCGTGGTGTAATGGTTATCATATCTGACCGACAATCGGAAGATCCCGGGTTCGATTCCCGGGTGGTTACCTCATTTTTTCATTTGTTTCGTTCTCTCCTTCTCATCTTGCACGGAATATTCTCCTATACAAGCGTCGTTCTTTACGTTAATTATACTGCGTGTTTGCAGTTTAAATGTATATAATGTACGGCATGCGGGAGGTGCCCCTTTGGGGCATTGGTTTCTGCGCGTATGTAGAGGAATTACGGCATTTGATTGAGTGAGGCCCGTGGTGTAATGGTTATCATATCTGAATGGCAATCGGAAGATCCCGGGTTCGATTCCCGGGTGGTTACCTCATTTTTTCATTTGTTTCGTTCTCTCCTTCTCATCTTGCGCGAAATATTCTCCTATACAAGCGTCGTTCTTTACGTTAATTATACTGCGTGTTTGCAGTTTAAATGCATATTTATATATATATATATATATATATATATATATATATATATAGAGAGAGAGAGAGAGAGAAAAGAGTAAATTTAAATTGCGTCGTACTGTATAGGTTTTTTTCGTATGGATGTCATTAAAGTGGCCCGCAGGATACAAAAATAAAAAACAAAGGGAATACAAAATATTTATTAGAATTCTCGTCGTTTTGGCGGAAGTACGAGTTCCTACTTTCCTCACTAATCACACCGTCTGTCGGTAAGAAAGTGGGCATGGCGAGGTGAATATCATTTTGAGGTAAAAGCCGTCGAAATAAATAATGCTTTTGACAATCATCTTTGTTACTCCATCGAAATGGAATTCATGTAAATATGAATTCTCTGCAATTTTTTTATTTGCATCCGATGAGCTAAAATAAAAATATATTTGTCTCTCGACGAATAATTGGAAATTAATCTTTTAATCTTCAGATTTGGTTTGGGCTTTCAACACTTTTAATTTTAAATTTATTTTAAAATGTTAGTATGTGTTTCTTTCCCCCTTTTCGCAACTTTGTATATCAGTTTAAAAATACTTTATATTTCAGCTTCAACATTTACACTTATTTCGCAGGGTGAGTCAAAAGTCTGGAAACATAGGAACTAAGCTTTTCAATGCGAATATATATATATATATATATATATATATATATATATATATATGACATGTAATGTAATGTAACAACTTTGAAACCTTATAATTTTTTATTGAATGATGCAATGTAATATTCACAGTAAATAGTCAATGTCATAAAGTTTCATATATGTGAATTATAACATTTAGGTACATTAGATACCTTAGATACATTGTGTATAGCATAATGTTTCCTTTTGTTAAGATTTTCACATGTTATATGCTGAACAATTTGAAGTTTATATAGATAGAGCTGCAGCCGCTTGCGCACGACTCTATGCACAGTTGAACGAGGAATTTGAAGTTTGACACTGGCACGACGGATGGATTTTTTCGGGGTACTACCAAAGGCGCCGCGTATTCGTTCAACCTCTTCTTCCTATCTTGTTCGCCCTCTAGAGTGTTCCTTTAGAACACTGCCAGTCTCCTCAAATTTCTTGGTCCATGCATATAGGTCTCTTCTGGTGGGTGGTTCCTTGTGAAAGGTTGTACGGAATCGCCGTTGCACCAGAGTAGGGGACTTCAACTCAGCCATCCATAACACACATTTCGCTTTTTCTTGTGGGATAAACATAATTCAATCTGAAACAAACAAAAATAATTTTGACAAAAACATGCATATGGTGTAGTAACTGGCAAAGTTTCAACATTCTCACATTAATACTTTAAAAATTACAGTTTCAAAGTTGTTTCATTTCGAATGGGACACCCGGTATATTTGCATTGAGAAACACAGTTCCTATGTTTCCAGACTTTTGACTCACCCTATATATTTTATATTTTACATTATATATTTTATTATATATTTGACATAATATTTATTGTATGTTTTCTTTTCCTGATGCTTAACCAATTAAAACAAGACTGGGGTTTGTATATATATATATATATATATATATAATATATATATATATATACACACCTCAGACTAGTATTTGAGCGTAGAAACGAGTCACATCAATTTTTTTTTTTATTTGAGGCAACTACCACCAAATCGGTCATTTTTTAGAGGGAGGGGGGTACGAAGCTTCTTCGTAACAGCAAAGATCACGTGACAAAGGAGACCTACAGCTTTACCCGAGATCCGAACCACGGGTCGCTACATCATGTGGACTTAGAGGACGGGTGCCCATCTAACTACTAACTAGAACAAATGTCGTTTGACTTCACTGATTGACGAGAAGCGGTGGAGCAATATGGCCACGACATAACCCCGAGATCAGGTATGTGAGTATTGTGTAGTTTCGAATATGGTCACTGTATTGATCACATAATATGTATGTGTAAGAGATGAAATGAAATCCATTAATAATGCGTTGAGTTGAGAGAAGATTATTTTGAAATGTTTTCCACTTTTTGGGATCCGAGAAATTCTTCGAAAGTTTTGCTTTTCTTTTCTTTTGAATTCTTTTTTTATTAAAATATTTTTTCTGTTCGTAAAAAATGGGAATAGTTTTGAAAGAAAAGATTTCCATATTTCATATGCGTTGCGGGAGACTGGCCTTAACTCTGAATTGCTGTAGAACTAAGTACTAAAGTATGTACCGTAAGTGCTGACACCATAATTTTCAGGGTTATTATTAGGCGGCAGTACTTACACATTTTTGTTTTCTATTTAAACCCAATATACAGTGTAGTAATTGTTCAATATAAATTTTATTTCGTCATACTACAGATATGTTCGCTTGCAATTAACCTGGCAATTCTTTCCTTATTGTTTCGTGTCTTTCGCCATACTTGTGATATTTTGTTGCAGTAATGCACGAAGGCTAAAAGACTCGGGCATCCATGTCAACGGCAGCCAATTTCAACATCTGATGTAACATGTTACTTCTTGTTCAACTATATATATATATATATATATATGATGAATAAAACCACGAAGGAAAGGAAACACAGAGTGGTGCTCGCACTTTGTCAAAGAATATTTTTGTACTTCCATTTTCCTGGGCTTTTTAGGCATTGCTAATGTACTTAAACTTTTGGTTTTCATGTAGTATTTTCATGTAACAATATTGTGAAAAATAGCATAGTAAAAAATAGTCCTACCAATAATTCAGGCATTATCTATAAAATTGGTCGTAAACAATGTGATTCCTTTTACATAGGTCAGACGGGAAAGGATTTGCACACGCGTGTAAAACAGCATCAATATTCCGTTACAACGGGACAGTCGTCCAGTGCCCCTTTTGTCCATTTGTCAGAGTTATCCCTTTGTATTGACTGGAATAATGTTTTAGTTTTGTTTCACTCTAGCAACATTGTTAATAGAAATATTCTTGAGTCTGCTATTATCCAACTTACAAATAACTTTAACATGAGCAAAGGTCTTTTTCAACTCGATCCCGTTGTTTTGAATTCGTTCAAAACGGATTTAGACAAGAAGGGCAGAGTGCTAAAACTTTGGTAATTTTCCCTTATAAATTTGTATGCTCCTCTTACAATATTTATTTTTCAAGTTATATTTTTTTATTTTTTTTATTTTATTTTATTTTTTTTGTGACATATATCATTTGGGCATTATCTATAAAATTGGTTGTAAACAATCCATTTGATCTTATGTTGAATTCGGGCAAAGTGCTAAAATTGGTAGTTTTCCTTACAAATTTGTATGCTCCTCCCACAATTTTCATTTCTATATTTATTATATATATATATATATATTTTTTTTTTTGTAACTTATATATAGTCTTGAACTCTTTATTTACTTCAGTGTTCCTGAGGATGTCATTAGACGAAAGCGCTTGAGCACCACTCTGTGTTTCTCTTCCTTCGTGGTTTTATTCGTCATAAATATTTTTCACGTGTTACTTTCGTGAAATAATTTTCATATATATACAGAGGGCTTCAGGTCGGCCCTAGAAATATGAAAAAGAAACACTTCATATTAGTTACGGAATTACTATGACAAACTTCAAATACCAAATACAAACTACAAACTACAAATTCCGGAATTCTGTTTGAAGTCCATGCATCATCAACAAATGATTATCGAGGAAAAGGTCTATCCATGGACAGATAACCATAACAAAGTTAATTTTTTATTACAAAAATAAACATGAATCAAGTAAATTTAGGGATTTTCTTAAGAAAATTATAAGAAAATTATAAGGAACTGACAATTGTTCAAGTAAATAAGTATATATTAACAACATCACAACCATAACATTATTATACACAATTACTCAATACTTGGTCCATAATCCATTATTATTAATGACCTGTCATAGCCTATTTGGAACAGATGCCACGTGATTGTAGCCCCCTAGGACAAAAGCCCCCTAGGAAAAATAATAATAAGAATTTTTTTAATCATTTTTATTCTTTATTATTTACAGTTTATGTTTATAGTTTATGTATTTTGGCTTTCGTCATTTTCTTTTAAACTAACGAAAATATCACAACCTAACCTAACCAATCATCAA
Organism: Bathynomus jamesi; assembly: GCA_023014485.1. Taxonomy (NCBI): domain Eukaryota; kingdom Metazoa; phylum Arthropoda; class Malacostraca; order Isopoda; family Cirolanidae; genus Bathynomus; species Bathynomus jamesi. The sequence goes on from JAJOZX010000101.1 coordinate 1,805,394, forward strand.
GGGCGTACAGTTGACCTAACCGGGCATTCAGTTGACCTAACCTGGCATTCAGTTAACCTAACCGGGCATTCAGTTGACCTAACTGGGCATTCAGTTGACCTAACTGGGCATTCAATTAACATAACAGGTTAATATTGGTTATTTCACCTAAATATCTTCTGATCTTTTCAGATTAGATGTGACACCTGACTTGCCCTACCCAGCAATTTGTCCAGGGGGCTTTTGTCCTAGGGGGGCTTTTGTCCTAGGGGGCTTTTGTCCGAACCCAGATTTTAGATGACTTGTGGGTTCGTGCAGAAAAGTTCTCACTCTGCCATGGTGTGTTCCAGCAGGTGCCATGTCCGCTCCTGCCCAGATTCCCAAGCGTTAACCACATTTGTCCACAAATTTTCAATGGGGTTTAGGTTACACCCCTTCGTAAGCCATTTCAGCAGCTCGACATTTTATTGTTCCTGAAACCACCCTCTGATGATCCTGGCAGTAAAACAGGGGAGTTATCTTGTAAAAAGAAATTAGCAAAACTTGAGAGTTCACATTTAATCCATACTTTTTTGAAGTTGCCTTAATTAAGAGGACGCAAAAATAAATAAATAAATAAGTAAATGAATAAAGATACATTTAAAATTACATTTAAAACTACATTTACTAATATCCTACTTTAATCACATTACCTTAAAATATACACTGCTTAACCTTAATTAAATAATTTTCTTGAAAGCATATTCTGTGTAATGAAAATAATTTAGTTGTATTACTTACCTGCATAAATATAATCGGTTCAGGATGGGGCAAAGCGTGTGTCCTTACAGTTGGCAGCATTACCTCCTCCAGTATCTGTAAATACTGGTCGGCTATAAACCTCCCATTAATTTCTGCCAGCTCTCCAATGCCGTACAGTTGCACCCATCCCCACACGTTGCAGGTCACGTGTCCACTCCTTGCCAATTCTTATATGTATTGACGAGCATACCTCGTATTGTCTGCGTTGGGCCCTCCAAGTTACGTCACTACCATATACGAACTGTTAAGTCGTTTCCCTTTTACCCGACTTTAACCCATTTCTTATAACTTATTTAGGTATATTATAATAACTGAGATAATCGTGATTTTTTTTACTAATGCAAGAAGTGTCCTTTTCCTATTCTGTATAAATTATTATGTATAACTATTACATACTTTGTATAACAATCGTTAATCATATTACTCTTTTCTCTATTTAAGAATATTATCTATTTTATACGGTGCATTGAAAAATGATGAAAAGCATATGTGATAACGCTATATAGAGCAGTGTTTCAAGAGTAGTATAGCCGCAAAAGGGTAGAGTGCAAGAATGTTGCAAGTGATTACGTAATGTTGCAAAGGGGGTGGGGTGTTGCAAAGGGGGGTGGGGGTGTTGCAAAAAAAAAAAAAATAAAAAAGAAAAAAAAGGAAAAAAAGAAAAAAAAGAAAAAATTAAAAAAATACCCCAAAGGGCCCTTTGTTGCCAACCGGGGTTGCAAGGGGCATCCAACTTGGAGGTGGAGTTCTCCCCCAAGCTATTCCCCCCAAAGGGCCAGAAAGGAGAGAAAGGAGGAGAGGTGTTCACCTGGCAGGAGCCAAGTGCATATTAAGACTTCAGCCGAGTAGGCGTTGTTTTATAGGCTCCTAATCAGCCAGTTGGCTGAATCAGTCATTGGCTGAGCCAAGGGGGGAGGGGTACACCTGCAGGAGAGAGAGAGAGAGAGAGAGAGAGAGAGAGTAGTTGCCTTTGATTGCAAGGCATGCAACTTGGAGGCGGAGTTCTCCCCCAAGCTATTTTCGTTTACCTAACCTAAGAGGCCTCTAAGGGGTTTTCCCGAAGGGCCAGAAAGAGAAGGACCAGAGGTCCTTGCTCGGCTGGGAGCCGAGCTTGAATGACTCCGTCAGTCGTCTCTCGGTCTTTTATAAACCTCTATTCTGGCTGAGTTGCCAGATAGCACCATGTATTCCAGATAGCGCCATTTATTCCAGATAGCAAAAACCATATATCAATCATCCATTTAAATAGTGTACCACAATATATGACGGTAGATGAATCCAATTAAATTCTGTTTATTAAATAAATAATTTTTACACACTTAATTTTTATTACAAATATTTAAGTCACGAAACGAAATGAAAATTTATGAAACACACGAGTCTCATCCCCTGCGAAGAAAATTGAAAAAAAACGAAATTTAAAGAAATTAATCAATTGAAATTAGCCAAAACACAATCCGCTATAACGGGGTCGGTTTCGAAGAACACCTGCTGGTTGAGAGACCTTCCCCCCAATCCCTTGAACCACTCATGTGCACAAAGCATATAAAACACCACAATATATATATATAGTTAATCAATCGAACCCCATCTATATAATATATATATATATATATATATATATATAAATTGAATTTCGCCGAATTAAAACCAAAAAGCACGCTTGTACATTCCCCCACAATCCCCTGCGAAGAAAATTGAAAAAAAAAACGAATTCTAAAGAAATGAAGAAAGTTGAAATTAACCAAAACACACGCTCGACTCCATCTGTGTTTATATATATATATAGAAAGAATCATAATAATCGTGTATATTTCTCAACCCTTATATATATATATATATATATATATATATATATATATATATATATATATTTAAAAATTGAATTTCGCCGAATTAAAACCAAAAAGCACGCTTGTACATTCCCCACAATCCCCTGCGAAGAAAATTGAAAAAAAACGAATTCTAAAGAAACGAAGAAAGTTGAAATTAACCAAAACACACGCTCGACTCCATCTGTGTTTATATATATATATATATATATATATATATATATATATATATATATATATATATATAATATATATATATATAGAAAGAATCATAATAGTCGTGTATATTTGTCAACCCTTATATATATATATATATATATATAATATATATATATATAAATTGAATTTCACCGAATTAAAACCAAAAAGCATGCTCGTACATTACCCAGCTGTGTTTGTATATGAACAACTCGTGCACGCACACACACACACACGTACACGAGGAAAGGCAGAAATTAGTTCATTTAAAATCGTGTCCCTAGAGACCTTTTTCTGGCCGAGAGTCAACCTTTGTTCGTCTACTTGAACAAAAACCACCGTTCACTTCAAAATATTAATATTATCATTATTATTATTTCTACAATGAAAATATTTACTCGTAATTTGTATGGTGTCATACTAGACCTCGATGCGACACTTCAAAGTACTTGATAATATTTTGGTAAAAAAATGGAAATATTATTATTTTCTCGAAAACTATGGGCGATAGAAAATTCTGAAACCGGAATCAGCATCAAAAGTTCTATAAGAAACACCAAATAGTTTTCGTTGTACCCTAGCGTAATTTCTCGCCGAAATGGAAAGGTTTTCACTCCGCCTTAGACCCACAGTTTAACGTGGATTCAGAAATACATCTCGTCGATTGCTCACTATTTCATCGAGATAATTTAAGCTCATACACAGGACCTGCATTGTCTATAAGGGGAAACTCTGAGTAAATGGAAATATTATTATTTTCTCGAAAACTATGGGCGATAGAAAATTCTGAAACCGGAATCAGCATCAAAAGTTCTATAAGAAACACCAAATAGTTTTCGTTGTACCCTAGCGTAATTTCTCGCCGAATTGGAAAGGTTTTCACTCCACCTCAGACCCACAGTTTAATGTGGAAACCGAATGCTCTCTTAAAAATATAATTAGGATATATTTCTTTATTATAAAATGTGGAACATGTAGCCTTCAGTGAACAGCTGTTCTGTGGATCGAAATACATCTGGTCAGGGAGTCGTTGCTTACTCTTCCACATTTCAACATAACAGGATTATTGAACCGGATTTAAAATAACAGGATCATTTGAACCGAGTCAGTAGTATGGCCGAAAAGCATGTTAATGCATCATTTGAACCGAGTCAGTAGTATGATCGAAAAGCATGCATGATTTTCTCTTTAGTAATAATAACAACTAGCTCGAAGAGTGACAACGGATAAAGTTTTCACGCCACCTTAGACCCACAGTTTAATGTGGAAACCGAATGCTCTTTTAAAAATATAATTAGGATATATTTCTTTATTATAAAATAAGTTAACAATTGAAATTATGTTAACACAAGAATTTGTGAAAACATTACTAATAACTTGTAAGTAAAAATAAAAATATAATATAAGGGACTACCATAGAAATGTAAGTGTCTATAATTTATTCACAAGAAACACGATTTTATATATATGTTACTCGTCCGGACCCGTTATAGCGGATTGGTACACGTCATAGCTCCACCAGCTACATCGGCAGCCAATCACGACGAACATCTGGTCTTTTGGGGCGGAGCTTGGCGATTGTGCATATAAAAGGAGATATTTTTCAGTTGGGAGTAACAGTAGCTATTTTCGCGTCAGTGAATAATCATTCCCTCCACCATGGACCTGTACGTCTCCCCAGATTTGTATGAAGAAAGTGACACTGCAGCATTAACGACAATTAGTCTTTTTAACGCAATTGACCGTGATGAATTATTCCCAACGCAAACCGTAGAAGATATTTGCAGTGACGCTCCTTACAATCCGACGCAAGGGACTACCATAGAAATGTAAGTGTCTATAATTCGATTTTATATATATATGGAGGCTGTAGTATCTCGTCAAATAGATACTCGCCAAAAATTTTTTGTCAATCAATGTTATTTGTTTTACCTCTTATCCCCATTATGCTAAAATCGAAATTTTTTATGGCAATCAATGTTATTCCTCTTAAATGAACCAAAGATATCTTCACATAATGGGGATCTGTCTGTATACTCTGTATATGTTTTAAAAGAATGAACATTATTCCTTTAAGGTCCGATGAGGATTTGACACGTGTTATACAATCTTTTGAAGAATCTCGTGTCATGAACACGGAGGATATACTGAACAGTCAGCAATGTCACACATCCTCCACCATGGACCTGTACGTCTCCCCGGAATTGTATGAAGAAAGTGACACTGCAGCATTAACCGCAATTAGCTTTTTAACGCGATTGACCGTGATGAATTATTTCCAACGCAAACCGTAGAAGATATTTGCAGTGACGCTCTTACAATCCGACGCAAGGGACTACCATAGAAATGTAAGTGTCTATAATTCGATTTTATATATATATATGGAGAGTTGTAGTATCTCGTCAAATAGATACTCGCCAAAAATTTTTTATGTCAATCAATGTTATTTGTTTTACTTCTTATCCCCATTATGCTAAAATCGAAATTTTTTATGGCAATCAATGTTATTCCTCTTAAATGAACCAAAGATATCTTCACATAATGGGGATCTGTCTGTATACTCTGTATATGTTTTAAAAGAATGAACATTATTCCTTTAAGGTCCGATGAGGATTTGACACGTGTTATACAATCTTTTGAAGAATCTCGTGTCATGAACACGGAGGATATACTGATCAGTCAGCAATGTCACACCGAAATAATGTAAGTGTTTTTCGATCTTTTTGGGATAAGAAGACAATATATTTTCATAAATTTATTAAATGAAAGAAATCAGTACAATAACCAACTACAGAATATATCGTTACAAATATACGAAAAAAATATTATACTAACGAGTACGTACAATTGGAAAACGGTTTTTATCTGTCTGCATACCATTTCATCGTTTCGGCGAGTGTGACACGGGTCAAATAAATTTAAAAAATTTATAAATTCTTTATCACATGACATATGCGTGAGAAATGAGACGCAGTACATTCCGCAAACATTACTAAAATATCCTTGTATACGAAATGGGTTCCATACAACTTCGGGAATATGTAACTGAGCGAGAAATTTTACAATAATAGGGTCACTCCAGGGTTGAGTACCGAGTGAATCAAAATAGTACAGGCGCTGTTTTTTTAAATAGACAGCGATCCAGTGAATCCCTTCATTACCGATGACATCTGTGTTCACAATAAGACTACCGCATTCTCGCGTACTTGGCAAACTCAATGTTTCATTCTTCGCAAACACGCCGATAAATTTGGAACGTGTGACTCGCTCCATTACTTTCTGAAGTGTATTAGCATCCATTTTAAAAGTCAGTGATAACGCTCCTAAATCTATCTACTTCTATTAGGGCTTGCGATTCGAGATATACTAGTACACTAATAGGAGCGTCTATAGGCTTGGCGAATTCCAGCCGCACTGAGATGTTTCCGCTCTGCTGTGGGGTTAAATGGGTATTTACGCTAGCAGATAAGTCAGGTGTAATGTCAAACGGGTAAAGGTTAAATTGATCAATGAATTCTTCCTGCGTTACCCCATTACCAAGCTCATCACAATCACCTGCAATATGGGTCAGATTACTATAGGCTCTGGCACAAAGAGGTAACACAGCGTCTGATGAATAGTCCGTACCCATTGTTCCACCCAAAGCAGTGCCATTAACGTATAGAGTTATTTTTAAGTCCGAAATTCTCGAATTTAAAGGCACTCTTTTTATATTTTCCATTCACCGAAGCATGGTCCTGCATGCCGATTAATATCCTTTTAGGAAGATTTCCCAGGGCAATGTTTTCTATCTGCTTCGATGCCAACCCTGCAGGAACCGTATATAGTTTGATTTGCACTCTGTTAATAGGATATTTCACTGTAGCGTTTAGTAAATTTTTCTCAATTTCTAGTTGTTTTGGTGAACTTAATTTCACTCGCCGTACGCGGAGGTATGTGTCCATAATGTGAACCACAACGGGCTTTGCACCCTCCTCTTGATCAGCAGCCAGATTTAAGCAGATCTCAGGACTCGTGCGGGTGAGCTTTATTTTCATATCCACCCCGTTGACAAGCAACTTCTCCTGGAAAGTGAAATCTGTGTGCAACCGTCCAAAACACTCGTATATTTTCTTTTTAGAATTTTTAAATTTGTCCTTTATACTATTTTCATCTTTAGTTTGATAATATCCCTCGGCACTTAAAAAGGTAGCCTTCGCTTCTTTGGAAAAGTTGAGGACATTTTCCAGATAGGCTCGTAGATGATAGTACCCCGTGCCTGCCGATATGTTGGTCTGATTTAAATATACGTCACACTGGTTGAATATGGAGTGCAGAAAGTTTGTTTCAGGGTATACAGCATATTTGTCATCGCAGACCGTTCCATCAGAATGGGCTATACGTAGCTTAGCGTACATGTGCACACAGCTTGGATCAAAAAAGTAAGGACCTGAGCTGGGTATCACGAATTCTATAGGTGCACTCGGGGAACTAATTGTGTTTAAAGGGTTAATTGTAATAAAGTCACTGTGCTCAATAGAAACTTGGGTTGGAGGTAGCTCAAAAAGGGACAGCTCCGATTTACAGCATTGTGAACTACATGGGTGGATGAAGCGTGCCATGGCGAAATAGTGACTCCTCTCTCGACAAGTGGTAAACAAACTATGATTCATGAGATCAATGTCCTTAGCTTATATCAGTCAAAAAAGTGGTCAACCATAGGTTTCATTCGCTTACAGCACTTCTTTTTTGATAGCCTTTTACGTTTAATACCACGTGACCCCTTCTTCTTCCGGGCAGCCCGCTTCTTCTTCCCGCCACCACGCATTTTTCTCTTTGCATCTTTGATGATTTCGTCCCGTGTACGCTTTAAATGTTTTTTTAGAGCCTCTTTAGGTTTAGCCCCGGCCAATATGTCTTCTGCAGTGTTAATACCTGATTGTAGCGCTTTCCTTCCAAGGTATCTGGCACCCCTCTTCAGCAAAGGAACAGCCGTACGTAGTATGGATGAAAAAATGGACCCAAGTCCACTACCGCGCTGGTATCGCACCCCTCGATAGACGGTGAAAGGCTTTCTATCCATTATAACTCAGTGCGTCGAAAGTGTAGCTTCACTGTTAAGCTCCCGTTACCGAATGGGAAGTTTTCACCCTCAATCGTTCTTATATATATTGAGATATTGGTTATTAAATTAGTTGCGACATTCACATAATGGGGTCTGTCATATGTAATACTCAAACTCCTTCCTCTATGGTTGGGGATGTGAGCAATGCGCAGCAGGCGTGCCTGGGTATCCCCAACAAACTGGTGCTCCACTATATTACTGTAAATATAGCACATGTCTGGGGACCTTTCAGCCAATTTCTCCATCTTCAATTGATACATTAATCTGGACAAGTCATGCTGTGTCTCGTGAAATGTGTCTCTTTGGAAGGCTGCGCTATATCGGCCATTGGCTAGAATTTGGAACTTTCTATGGTCTTTAATACGTCTGTTAGTCTTTGATTTTAGGATTAGTGTATGTGCAGGGTTGTTTACGATTTCGTATACTAAATCATTCGTAAGGTTTGAGTTTCTTAAACTTACGTTTAAGCCTCTCACAACATCCTCGGCCGAACCATATTGACCCGGTCCTAGTCTTACTTCTGTACTGTAATACCGTGCAACCTTAGTCCGAGCGATACGCATAGTTTCATCCATAGCTACCCAGCTTTTTCACACTCGTCAATGTCTCTAAGAATCGTAAAAACGGTTTCTTTATGTTCAATATTTAAAAAGAAGATGGTGTCCAGCTGAATTTCGCATATCCCCACCTCATACGAATCACGACCCAATTCAATGTGCTTGTGGAGCTCTGTTACAAAGTTGGCTAGTGTGTTGTTAGGGTGTACAGACAGGGACGAGGAGGACGGGAGTGTGACGTAGAAATGGTTAGGAGCCATGTTGCATACTATTTAAGCTTCATTATTGCATCAGCTTTTATATAGGTGTTGAAGCTTTCTGGGTACCCTAGCCATTTCACCAGGTACATTTTTCTCTTTCCTGAACCTTTGCTTCCTAAAATTTTCTCAATTTTAAACACATTTTTTCCTAAATTAAACGCAACTTTCTGCAATCCTCGCGGTAAAAACCTCCTGAGATTTCTTCCCCATTCAAATCTTCAATGTAATACATCATTATCTCACCTTTAGGTCTCATAGCCCTAACTTTAAAAATCTCGCGTGTCCATCCTTGCTCAAAACCCTTTGCGAATTTATTCCCCGAACGCGACAGCCTTACATAATCATTGATTTTGAAGCGCGCAGAGTGTGGTGGTGGTGGTGATCCATCTCCTCGGGAGCGTACCTCTTTCTAAAACTTCGTTAGGTGTTGTCCCAATCGTGCGATGGTGTGAGCGGTTGTAGGATGACGCCAATGATTCCAGAATGTCTAGAAATCTGTATGTGTTTTTATGTGTAAAATAACGGTGCATGCGTTCCTTTATGGTGGCTGAACTCTTTCAGCTAAAGAAGCCTTATGTATAGAATTGGTTGTGTAATAGCTGATATTAAACTCTGTCAACATGTTCTGAAAAGCACGGCCTATAAATTCCTTCCCCATATCCGTACAAAAATAGCCAGGAACCCTGTTTTCTTTTAACATTAGCGTTTTGGTGGCTTTAGCAACTGTTTCAGGTGATTTATTTTTCAGAGGAACTAGCCACAGATATCTAGAGAATACGTCTATTATGAATAGAATGTAGCGGTAACCATCGTTATACACAGAATATCTTTGCATGTCTGTTAAATCTGCTTGCCAAATAGAATCAATCGAGGAAGCCGTTGTCTTGGCTGTTTTAAACCTTTTTCTCACAGGCTTATGAAGCGTATAAGCGTCCTGCTCCCTCAAAAATCTTTCAACATCTTTTTTTCCTACTCCGTAAACACTTCTGTACAGTCTATCTACGCCGCCGTAAGAGGATGGGGTAGAAATGTCATAATAGCGTTTAGTTAATACGTTAGCCATTTGCGTATTTTAGAGGCACGTGGGTAGGGTTGGTTTAACCTCTTCTTGCTCCTCTTCAAAGGTGTTACCGCCGGGGGTGACGGCGCCTTCAATTGTGTCACAGGCGTTGCATGTTCCAAGTCTTTTAACCTGTTCAGATTTCCTATCAACGTTTTAGGGACATTTATTTGTTGTAGTCTTGCTTTAATATGCTTCCATCCTGATGGTGATGGCCTATCCCACTTTCTCACCAGATCATGGACAATGTCTACGATATTCGATCCCTGTACCTTTGATCCTTCCACAATGATCTCCCTGTATCGGTCCATTGTATGGCGGGATCCTCATTCAATAGATTATAAAGACTTAAGCCTTTACTCCTCAATGTATGTGGGAGGGTATTTTTAATACATGTTCGATATGTTGTGTGGCTAATCTTTTTGGTTGGTCAGCTGTATCGTCGGGCTCAGATCCTATGTCGCCATGTCCATCGTCCCCCGTGCTGTGCCTAATAACCACAGGAATCTCTGTAGGGCTCTTATAATTTTCGTACTCGTGAAGAAATTTCTGCAGAGCTTCTTGGTATAAGATTCTTTTCTCATCAGGTGTTTTTTCACTGTTTAATAGGGCTAGCAATTCCATTCTTTTAAGTCTGCTTTTACGGGGATCTAGATACGTGTCTGGATTCCTTTGCAGTGAAGCGTACACCTCGTGGGGAATCACTACCACTTTCTTCATTATATTAATCTAGTCAGTAAAGGACCCAAAACTGAAAATAAGATGGGGAGAAATGACCCTCCTGTTTGTACAATAATTCGTTTTTTCTTCGCTACAGTTTGACTTTTACGAGCGAGTGCACGTATTATGTTCTTGTAGCGGCGTAGGCGAGCCTTCTGATGGGTTTTCATTGATACATTGCAATTTATAACGTTAAGACAGATTTCACAGATGCATTAGTCTCTGTCATTCTGGAATATACACCGTTTCAGGCTCGTTTGGAAATATATTCGTTCGCAGAAGCACTCTAAACGTGTTTCGCGGATGAAGGTCGCAAAGCAAATATCCGTAACGCGTGCTTGTAGCTTCTTTATAAACTTCCAAAAACTCCTTACGCTGATTCGGGAACATTTGATTGGCTAATACCCCAATTTGTGATACATCTCTACGTTGCGCGAATAAGACTAGATATTGCGTATTTAACGACACATCGCGCATGTATCTATTTTTGAAAAATAGATTCTGATTGATGAAGAACACGCTTATGTTAAGATGGTGGGAGAATACTGTAAATGTCTCGGCAAACGTTTTATCCATCTCCAACATGAGATCGTCAATTACAATGATTGTATGTTCATTTCCCTTTAACGAATTAACGTCATATACGCCTTTGTGGAACAAAATATCATCTTGGTACTCGTTGAACACTGATTGATACGTCGAATAGCACCATATAACTTTATGCACAAATTTCGAGAACATCTCTCCCTTTTCTTTAATGATTTTAAGCATAAACACAGTTTTACCACATCCTGTAGGTCCAGATATAATACATGTGGATGGGCTCGTGAATCTGAATTTTTCTACAGAGTCCATTTCTAACACGTCACACTCCTAAGTGGGTCATTTAAAAATATTACAAATTTTGAGTGCTGTTCCTTATTTTGCTTTCTTCTCCCACAGAACCGTGAATGACGATGAGGTAGAGCACCCCATCATTGACATTACGGATGACCTCGACGACAGTGTAGTTGTGATCTCCTCCCTGCCAACAAACCCTCACCAGCGATACCGGTAGCACGTCCAAAGCGGAGGTATGAGAACCCCACGTCAGTATAAAGCGCCCGAAATACGCGCCTGTTGCACCAGTAATAGATCCCCACCCTCAACCTCTTACGCAACAAGCCCCCCAGCAGCACCGCTAATATACCCCTTATTCATCCGCCGCCCCCGTTCTGTTAAGTCTACAATAATAGAGCCCCAACCATCAACCTCCTACGCAACAGGCCCCCCAGCAGCACCTTCCGCTAATATATCCCCTAATTCATCCGCCGCCCCCGTTCTGTTGAGGATGTATAACGTTCGAGTTGGTGCGCTCCGCAGCCCCCACCCCAGCCTTGACTAGAAATCGGTATAGAGTCAGGGTCGATCCTAGAGCCATGTATAGCAATGGAATTGAGCGCGGGCTACGCCGGGTTGTACGCGTATTATAGAGTTTGCTCTTCAGAATCGCGACGAGCGTGAAGTCAGGACGAGTCTGTCCTTTGGATTCGGGTCAGATGACGGTGATGTAGACGATTATTGGGTGATAGTGCCATTTAGACGTTTGGCGGCTGAAGATGTAGAATATATATTAGGACGTATAATGCAAGCCGCCCAAAGTAGTATAGCCTTCAATATGGACAACTTCACGTAAATATTGACCGTGTATTCCGTGTTGCGGGTCATAGTGCCATACCGTATACTCTTAACTCAATTCTCAAGCTATTTATAGACGGCATATAAACGTCGATCGTGGTTGCGGCTTTATAGCAGTAGTCTTGGCTAACATGTTTACTGTACAAAATACAGGCTCAAAAAATTTGGCTGCCTACGGTCGTGGAACGTGCCCGTAAACTAGCTGTAGACTGTGAACTTGAATTTGACTGTAATATGGGCCTGAAGAGCTGAGAAGGGTAGAACAGGAAATGAATGTCCGCATAGTTGTATTTGGGTTGGATGATCGTCGTAGGACTGTGTATGTTTTTAAAAGCTGTGTGAGAGATCGTACAAGACCCCTACTTATTTTAGGATTGTCAGGGACAACGTATCTCCCCATCCGTAATATAAGGGGCTTTACGCGAGTTATGACAAAAGTCGAAAATATGGGAGACATCATGATTTGTGTAAGGGGTGCCTCGAGTTTGCGGATGATATGTGCGACATTGTAAAGAATGTCACATGGTATGTGAGCAGTGTAAAAGCACCAAATGTGAAAGCCGTGTAGTTGAAGCTGAGAAGAGAGACTGTGATGTGTGTAGACGCACATTTTTCAATAATAGCTGTTTTGATTTCCATAAATCAATTGGCACGTGCAGGAAAATGAGAATCTGTGAATGTGGTATGTTTCACACAATGGATAATTGGGGGAAATTTAAGCACAAGTGTGACGTAATTCACTGTCCTACATGCCAGGAGGAATATAAGGCGGATGGAGTAAAGCATGTATGTTATATGAAAGATGCTAAGCCTAAAAATAACCCTTGTATAACTGTATACTACGATATAGAAACATATACGAACGCTGAAACCAAAGAGGTAATTCCACATTTACTTGTGAGCCAGACCATCTGTGATGAGTGTATGGGTATCGAATGTGACGAGTGCCCCAAATGCGGTAAACGGACAAACGTTTTTAAAACGAATGTCCGCGATAGTCCTGTGAAACTATTTGTGTCCTATATTGTCAAGTTAGCCGACAAGTTCAAAAAAATGACTGTGTATATTCTCGCCCATAAGGGCAAATTTGACACGCAGTTCCTTTATAAGGAGTTGCTTGAACACGAATCCTCTGAGATATTTACAGGTGATCCATTGAAAAGAGGCAACAAATTAATACAGATGCAGATAAGAGGCAATGTACAATTTAAAGATACTTTATTATTCACACCTTGTAAATTAGCAAAGCTACCCAAGGTGATGGGAGTAGCAGCTGAAGTTTCCAAAGGATACTTCCCTTACACTTTCCTCACCAGCGAGACTTTAAACTACGTAGGCCCACCACCCCAAACATTATTTTGACTGTATGGATGAACGTGAAGACTTTGATCGATACTACAACAGTTTTAATGAAAGTAACCCTTATAATATAGCTGATGAATGTGAGCGTTATTGCGTGAATGATGTGCGCGTGCTTAGAGTATGTTTCCAGGCCTTTAGAAGGATGTACATAGCCGTTTCAAATGCGATCCACTGCAAGTCGCAACCACCATCGCATCATTATGTTTTACGGTGTTCAAGAATAACTTCATGCCTAAAGACACCTTAGCCATTATTCACCGAAACAACCCCGCAGTTACGGCACAAGGCTATTTACGGCTCATACACCTACAGCAACAGACAGGTGTATACATAAAGTACGCCCGCAACACGGGTGAAGTACCCATTAAGATTAATGGACGTGTTTTTTGGGTTGATGGGTTAAGTGAAAACCGTGTCACTGGTGCGAAGGACTGTGTACTCCTTTAAACGGTTGCTGGTGGCATGGATGCCCCCGTCCTGAGTGCGGAATCACCGGATATCCACGGTAGGTCTCCTGCCGACTGTCTTGCATCGACCCGCACCCGCGATCAACTTATAGGATCACAGTTCACTCACAAAGTCTTGTGGGAGCATGAATATGATGCACGGATGGAGACAGACGAGGTGTACCGTGAGGAAATAAACACGATCAAGCGTTCAATGGTGCTGGATCCTCTCAAATGTGGTCATAGCTTGTTTGGAGGACGTACAAATCCTTTCAGACTATACTTTCCACCTACGGAGGGCGTGAAGCTCCATTACTACGATTTCTGTTCTTTATACCCATACGTGATGAAGAGCAATCCGTACCCCGTGGGCGCTCCTGAGAAACTGGTGGGACCTAGCCTACCCTCCATCAATGAATTTTCAAAAAATTGAATGATCGTTACTTTGGGCTCTCTTTCGTAGACGTACTCCCCCCACGCAATTTATGGATGCCGATCTTACCTGTCGTTATCGACGACAAGCTCATGTTTCCCCTGTGCGTGAAGTGCGCGGAAGAGGATAACGGCGAATGTAACCATATTCCCCACCAGCGTAAGATCAGAGGCGTATATACAAGTCCTGAGCTGGCCCTAGCCGTACGCCGTGGTTATAGAATACTGAAGATACATGAGGTGTGGAGGTTTCAGAAGCTACCCAACCTTTTCACACCATATATAAACGCCTTTTTGAAGGATAAGGTTGAGGCATCAGGGTATCCGCGAGGAGTTGATACCGAAGATGAAAAGTCTGCCTATATTCAACGTTACCGCGACCGCGAAGGTATACAACTTGATCGTGTCCAAATTGTAAAGAATCCTGGCACGCGCTTTAGTGCAAAGTTGTGTCTAAACAGTCTATGGGGAAAATTTGCGCAGAATACCGGCAGAGGGAGCATTCATTTGGCGCAAAGTTATAGCGATGTCTGGGATTAAGCCAATGCTCCCGATAAAGAGGTCATTGAGATCGTGAATGTAGGTAATACTTACATAATAAAGTACAACGACACTGAATTTGCCACAGATACCTCAAGGGTTACAAACATACCTGTGGCCAGCTTCACAACAGCCTACGCCCGTATAAAACTTTGGGGTCTATTGCATTCTCTTGGGCGGAGAGTATTGTATGCCGATACAGATAGCGTGATATTCACAGAGAGGGAGGGTGAATACATGCCCGCTATTGGGGAGTTCCTCGGCGAGCTCACTGATGAGATCAAGGACGAGTATGGGGACAACGCTTACGCCAACTCTTTTTTCTCAACAGGACCTAAGACTTAAGGGGTACGGGTCAGGGTGGGGGAGGAAATGAAATATATCGTGAAGGCAAAGGGTATTACGCTCAACCATGCGAATTGGCGGGTTGTTAACTTTGAATCGTTGAAGGATCTAGTATGTTTGGAAGATGATGAGGGCGAACAACCTCACCAACTAATTGTAGGCACCCACAATTTTCGGGCGCAGAAGCTGGGGGGCGTGAAGGAACTTAGGGGTACGAAGGTGTGCCGTAACACCTATAGAAAACGTTACCAGTTACCTGGTAACTATGATACCGTACCCTTTGGATACCATAACGAATGATGCTTCTATTGTTAACTCACACGTATTTGTCTTGTATATAATCGTATCTATTGATTTATTACACGTATTTGTAAATATATATATAACTTGAATATCTCATTTATTAAATCGTATTTGTAAAGTATCTATTGATTTATTACACGTATTTGTAAATATATACAGGGCGTCCCAAAAAAATGTATACACACTTTAACAGCTGATAGCTCAATTGATGTTTCTTTCTTTCCAAGTTAAACCCATTAGAATTAATAACGGCAGTCAGACTAAGCTTTGAACAAAGGACATTCATTCTAAAATGCTACTAGAAGTGTGAAAACGCAGTTGAAGTGCAAAGACAGTTTAGGAGGGAGTTTCAAACAGATCCACCAACGCGACTTACCATCACTCGAATTAGAGATAAGTTTGAAGCCGATGGAACTGTTCAGAATGTCCACAAGAAGCGTTCCGGAAGACCACGGACATCGACAAGCCCCACAAAGCAAGAAAGAGTACTGGAAACGTATCACCAAAGTCCAAGAAAATCTGTGCGGCAAGCGAGTCGTGAGGTAGGAATTTCAGAATCGTCTGTCCAACGCATTTTGAAGCGCTGTCAATGGAAAAGTTACATTCCAAGATTAGTCCATGCTATTAATGAAGATGATCCGGACCGAAGAGTGGAGTATTGCGAGTGGTACTTGGCGATGTGGATGTGGATTGGACGAAGGGGTTTCGTAGAATACCCTCCGCGTTCACCAGACCTCACACCACTAGACTTTTTTATGGGGATACTTAAAAGACAAAGTCTACGCTATAAAACCTGCAACAGTCGCTGAATTGAGAGCAGCCATTGAACGAGAATGTACACAAATACCAAACGAAATGTTTCGTGATGTTTGCGATTCCATTGCTTCGCGTTATCAGCAGTGCCTGGACCAGAACGGACGTCAGTTTGAAAACAGGCGTCGACAAAACAATTAAATAATGTCTGTAGATTCTATTACATTTTGAAAATGAAATGTATTTTAATAAACACTGCCTTTATAATTATTTAAAGTGTGTATACATTTTTTTGGGACGCCCTGTATATAACTTGAATATCTCGTCCTTTGTGTGTGTGTGTGTGTGCGCAGGTGAAAGTTCTAAGCTCCGCCCACTGTAAGACCGTGAGTCATGCTACTATCTGGGAGTCCCTGCGTGGTCAGTCGACTGCAGTAAGCCCGAGAGATCAGACTTGTATTCAGATCAGACGTGTATTCAAATGGCTACCTTTAATATTGCTTGTACAACGTTTATGAAATGGTATTCAGCAAAGTGTCAGGATGTGGTGGATACCGAAAAACTTCCTATTCCTCCCTCCTATACCTCTTTTAAAAACACATTGGATTGTGCGAAGTTCCAAGATGTACAAATACTCTACGGATGTTCTGGTGAGACCGTTGAATGCTTTCGTTGCACAGACGATGTGCTGAAGTATACTGCAGAGCTAAACTTTATAAAGTCTCACATACACCGTGAAGTAAAAGAAACAACGCGTGCAGAAGAGAAGCAGCAGGTATGGATAATGAGTCTTGCAGATGGGTGGTGTGACAAGCGGTATTACGTCATGCTACACCATGTCGATTACTCATACCCTACGTCTGAAAATGTGAATCTCGTGATCATGGATAATCTTAAGTATTTTTATCACTATATTAACGTATATCATGATGAGGTTCGTAGTGAGGTTGTGGCTAGTGCCCTGCGTGAGTTTTTAACAGACTTTAGAGACGAGTATCGTTTGATGGGCAGAAAGGAAAAATATGAGCATATGTTCCTCTCAAATAGTGCGCCGGAGTGTGAAGATGTTTAGTAAAACATAAATGTTCCTAGTTCTTATCCTGAGGTAAAATGTCTGGTGCGTAGGCTGGTAGTGATGAAATTAATTCTTGTACCGGAAAAACAAATATGTACAACAATTCGGTACGACTCGCGGATCATACGAACAAGCCCATTCACGTATCATCGAGTCAGCCGCCCGTCGAACCGTTCTTGCCTACCTGCGTGCCTCACACGGCTCATAGTTATCTCAGAGCTTGAACCGAGTGGACGTGCGCTCCTCGAATACGATGGAACTTCCTTTGAGCAGCATTCTCAACGCCTCGTACGATGTGTCCGTGACGAAATCGTTGCGCGTGTTCAGGCGTAATTCCGGTACCATTAGCTATGTACTGGAAACGGAATGTAGACAAACAAACAAACGGGTTTATTTAAGTGTCGAGGAGATGAATAGAATCTTCGTGATAGTTGAGAAGTGGAGTGAAGATCGTTATAAAATACCTGCTAACGTAGGTACAAGAAGAGAGCAGATTAGTGACACACCCTCATACGCCGTTGTATGTACGTTGTGTATAAATAACGATCGGCCGTGCATTGATATACGGCTGATGTGGAAGAATGCTTCTGATAATAACGCTCTTGTTCCTACGCGAAACCGTTTCATCCTCGACAGAATGTTTGAAATCGTCGGATTCCGCAAGCTGAAACCTATATTAGACGCGCGTGTTACGGATATGCTTTATTTTGATACAGTACTTGAATACGCATACACCGCTCTGCTCGATGGGTTTACCGAGTGTAGGGCTGGTGAGAATGGTCTAGTGCTGGACGTTTATTTAAAAAGTTTAGACTCTTTGAAATACCATGAACTTTGGTACAAAGCAATTGATCGGTACGAGGCTGAGCTCACCTACACCGTTCACCCTGAAGAACTATTTCTTTATATAACGCGCAGTTGTCGTAACGATTTAGAAGATTATTTCAATTGCTGCTATGTTGAGTGAGTTCACGATTGAAAAGCTCGAGTCGGTAGAAATAAACCCTCGATTGGAAAAGCGTGCTTATAAACTTGTGTTTAATAATGTAGCTAACGATGAACTCTTTGTGCGTGCTTTTGATTGTATTCTAGACGTATTTAAAGATGACTTACCAACCGGTTGTAAAGTGGGAACAAAAATAGTACTGAACGATATGAAAGCCCTTCATATCGAATACAGGTTTCCCTATACTTTAAGCGGTGAAATATTATTAAGCCGCATATACTGCGTAATGCAGAGCAATAATGATGTAATTGTAAACTCGATTAAGACCGAGTTTAGTATTTTGAAAAAAAAGCGAAATGTATTTATATAATTTGCGTGATATTTCTCCTGTACTGTTATGATTATATGCATATTTCTATTATTATTGAAATGTATTTATATATTTTGCGTGATATTTCTCCTGTACTGTTATGATTATATGCATACTTCTATTATTATTGAAATGTATATTTATTTTCTATATATTTATAATAAACAGAATGATGCAATGTGGTTTTACTTGATTATATCATGTTACGCCTTCTAAACCTACTACCGGTATTCTAAACCAACTTTTAAGAAATATAATAATGTATACAATGGTATCGCTAAAAAGCGGTATCTGGCAACTCAAGCCATTTACGCCTTCTAAGCCAACTGGCTGATTAGGAGTCTATAATGTATACAATGGTATTGCTAAAAAGTGGCATCTGGCAACTCAGTCTTCGATTAGAATTAAATGAATACATGTCTGTATCTGGCAACTCAAGCCATTTACGCCTTCTAAGCCAACTGGCTGATTAGGAGTCTATAATAATTTATACAATGGTATTGCTAAAAAGTGGCATCTGGCAACTCAGTCTTCGATTAGAATTAAATGAATACATGGCGGTATCTGGCAACTCAAGCCATTTACGCCTTATAAGCCAACTGGCTGATTAGGAGTCTATAATAATGTATACAATGGTATTGCTAAAAAGTGGCATCTGGCAACTCAGTCTTCGATTAGAATTAAATGAATACATGGCGCTATCTGGCAACTCAAGCCATTTACGCCTTCTAAGCCAACTGGCTGATTAGGAGTCTATAATAATGTATACAATGGTATTGCTAAAAAGTGGCATCTGGCAACTCAGTCTTCGATTAGAATTAAATGAATACATGGCGCTATCTGGCAACTCAAGCCATTTACGCCTTCTATGCTAACTGGCTGATTAGGAGCCTATAAAACAACGCCTACTCGGCTGAAGTCTTAATATGCACTTGGCTCCTGCCAGATGAACACCTCTCCTCCTTTCTCTCCTCCTTTCTCTCCTTTCTGGCCCTTTGCGGGGAATAGCTTGGGGGAGAACTCCACCTCCAAGTTGCATGCCCCTTGCAACCCCTGTTGGCAACAAAGGGCCCTTTGGGGTATTTTTTTTCTTTTTTTCTTTTTTTTCTTTTTTTTTCCTTTTTTCTTTTTTCTTTGTTTTCTTTTTTTGCAACACCCCCACCCCCCTTTGCAACACCCCCACCCACCCCTTTGCAACATTACGTAATCACTTGCAACATTCTTGCACTCTACTCTTTTGCGGCTATACTACTTGCAAGGATAAAAAATAGTGTGGGAGTATTTACACACACACACACACACACACACACACACACGATATCCACCTCTTGCTCTGACCGGATGCTACCCCTGTCCCCCCTCCCCCTCCTCATGCGTTGCTGCCACATCTCGGAGAGGGCTATACAGGGGTGGAGCACGACTGTTGCAGGGGACTGGAATCATGCGTTGTTTTCTTCCTTTTTTACCAAGTGTTTGTATATTGAACTCCTCCCACTAAACTTACGTAGATAAAGGAGCACTCGTTCGGAAGTACCTCGTTCCGGAGGTACCTCCCTAATTTAAAGTATTTTCCCGAAAGTGTACATTATACATGCGATTTCTCCCCTTTATTTTACCCTCCTTTTATTGTAAGTTTATGCTACCAAAATACTTGTAACATTTACTGAAGTGCTCGTAATGACCCATGCAGGAAGACTATTCCACTTTTCGATTATCTGGGGAACAAACAAAAAAAATTTTCTTGGTGCCTGAGATTTTAGACCTTATTCTGGATATTTTCATGCCACTGATTCAGAAAATATCATCCATTTTGTTCTAGCAGCTCTAGTTTTTGAGATATTGCATACGTCATTACCTACTTTATTACCCTTCTGGAACGGTATTATGAGTTGCTCGTAAATCTAAATGCATCTGTATAATTAAATTGTAGCTATGATTTTGCTGATGTTGCTGTTTTGCAAGTGTATTGTACATGTATTAACGTGAATTCTTTCCTGTTACAGGTGTTGACATGGCTTCATCACGAAGAAAGTGTTTAAATCATCCAGATGTGTTTTGTTTTATCTGCGGAGAGTACACGTTCATTGAACAGAGAAAAACTATTACTGATTTTGTGAAAAAAGCTTATTTTGCCTATTTCAAAGTACAACTAGGGGACCAAGATAAGCCATGGGCTCTCATGTTGTGTGTAAAACGTGTACGGAGCATCTGCGGCAATGGACCAACGGAAAGAGGAGGTGCCTGAAATTTGGTATACCAATGGTATGGAGAGAACAGAGAAACCACAGTGATGACTGTTACTTTTGTTTGGTGAATATAAAGGGCATCAATGGACGTAACCGGAGTAAATGGACGTATCCTGACATAGACTCAGCTAGACGGCCTGTTTCACATTCAGATGAGATACCTGTCCCATCATTCAGCCATCTTCCAGAGCTTCCTCAAGAAGATGATGAATCTGCTACTGACAAAGAAAGCATATGTGGGCAAAATGACAGTGATTTCGAAGGACCGTCATCAGTTGCAGAAGGTTTTAGTCAACACGAATTAAACGACCTCATAAGGGACTTAAGTCTTTCGAAGAAATCGTCTGAATTGTTAGCTTCCAGGCTGGGAGAAAAAAATTTACTGCTGCCGGGAACCAAAATCACGTTTATATCGCGACAGAGAAAAGGATTTACTGCCCTTCTTCTCAAAGAGAACGATTTAGTTTTCCGCAACAATGTGCGCGGATTGCTGATGAAAATGGGCATATCGGAATACACACCAAGTGAATGGCGGTTATTCATAGATAGCTCCAAACGGAGCCTAAAATGTGTTCTTCTACACAACGGCAACAGATACAGATCAATCCCAATTGGTCACTCAGTCGGTATGAGAGAAGAGCACGGGACAGTCGCCCTAGTCCAGAAAAGATATCATACCGAGACCACCAATGGGTGATCTGTGTGGATCTGAAGATGTTGAATTTTTCCTGGGCCAGCAGAGCGGGTACACCAAGTACCCGTGCTTTATATGTCTCTGGGACAGTAGAGCTAAAGATGAACACTGGGTGAGAAGACAGTGGCCTCTGAGAGAAAACATGGTGGTTGGAGAAAAAAACAATATCAAAGAAGCTTTGGTTGACAGAGAAAGGATCATATTGCCACCACTGCACATCAAACTAGGTTTGATGAAACAATTTATAAAGGCTTTGAACAGAGATGGGACGTGTTTTGGCTACATATGTAGAAAATTTCCTGCGCTGAGCATGGAAAAGCTGAAGGCAGGTATTTTCGATGGACCGCAAATCCGGGAACTCATGAAAGACCCGCGTTTCCAAGATTCAATGGACAACATTGTGGCACGTGCGTGGTCATCGTTTAGTATGTTGTGAAGAATTTCCTTGGGAACTATAAGGCCGATAACTACGGTGAACTAGTGGAGAATATGCTCTCTTCTTTTTGTAAACTTGGCTGTAAAATGAGCATCAAACTGCATTACCTCCACAGTCATTTGGATCGTTTCCCAGATAACCTCGGTGATCTAAGCGAGGAACAGGGTGAACGATTTCACCAAGAACTAAGGACCATGGAAGAACGGTACCGCGGACGATGGGATACTCACATGATGGCAGATTACTGCTGGAGCATCCAACGCGAATGTCCTGGCACATCTCATCGCAAGAAATCTCAGAAACGCGGTTATGTGAGATGTCTCAATGAAAGAACTTTTTTTGCCGTTCGTGTCTCAAGCTTGTTTGAATTTAATAAATATTTTTCGTACCTTATGCTTGTTTGATGTTAATACACTATTTTTGCTGACATTCATCATACTTTTGTATTCAATTGACAACAACAGTGATTGCCGGTCAGCAATTATATAATATTATATACATTATATAGAAATATATATAGATATATATCATATCTTCATAAGCAGAGCTGATGGAGAAAAACTAATGTCATTTTTAGAATCAGCGACCTCAATATACCCAGAAACAGGTCTAACATCTAAGTCACCAAAAGTTGTGTTCCCCAGTGAATTATCTTATACTTGGAAAAAATTGTTTACAATGTTCGTTTCAAAACATTTTACTCTTAGTTTTAAAGCAGTTTCTTGTAATGTTCCTATCGTCAAAGTCAAAGAAATGTTCGAAATTAACGTTGTCCAAAGATTAAAAAATTTAAACACCTGAATTAATCCACTTTTTAATTCCTGTTGATGAGTGTATACAAATTTAGTTCGAGTCTGTCTTCGTATGATTTATTACATAATGATGGAATAAGCTTCGTTGCGCGGCGCTCAACCCTTTCTACCATTTTTAGGTTAAAATTAATAAAAGTGGGCAATTTTTTTTTTATTTAAAAAAAATAAAATTATCAATAAATCTCAAATAGCATTTTATGCCATGAATAAGTGGTTTTGGTAAAATGAAATTGTAACTAAATCTCTAAATAATAGTTAAACATAGGAGAGTTCGTGTAGCGTACAGACTCATTAGATATTTATATATTTTAATGAAAATCGGTATACTAATGTACAGTAGTTTTGGTCACTGATTTCAAAAATAACTTTCTTTTTTTTTTTTGGAGAAAAGAAAAACAAACATATTAGAGCACTTTAAATAATTAATGTGTTTATAACGAAAATATCATGACTTAACCTAACCAATCGTCAAGGGTGTACAGTTGACCTAACGATTGGTTATGTTACGTCGTGATATTTTTGTTAGTTAGCCTTATAAGGCTAACTAACGAAGGCTGGGGGGGCCCTGATCTTCAGGTGATCCATATTTTATACCCATTTAACGTTTTAGGTACGTCCGAACTTGAAATGTTGTTTCAGAACTAAAGAAATCATACATATGAAAGTATTGTGTAGGTTATCATTCGGGATCTTTTCCGTTTGGGGGCTAGCAGCGAATTTTAATGAAAATCGGTATATTAATGTAGTTTTCGTCACTGATTTCAAAAATAACTTTCTTTTTTTTTGGAGAAATGAAAAACAAACATGTTAGAGCACTTTAAATATTAATGTGTTTTTAACGAAAATATCATGACTTAACCAACCGTCAAGGGCGTACAGTTGACCTAACCGGGCATTCAATTGACATAACTGGGCATTAATTCTTGACTTTTTCTGCTAGTTTTACAGATCTGCCAGGATCCTTCAAAAAAAGTATGGGACTAGTATGTTTCATGGACTGCTTTCGATTTTCCTACGAAATTGCAAACAAGGACAGTCGATGACCCTGATTTTGTTTCTGCAATCGGTTTTCTTGAGAAATGATAAAGAAAAATGTTATTGGATATTGAATAAATTTATTTACTGAAACGACGCAATACACTTCAAATTAATACAAACATCACTCATTGTTCTGCAAAAAAAATGACAAGAATTAGCGTGATATCTTGCAAAAAACAATAGTATAAGAAACTCGATTAGGTCAGGTTAGGTCAGGTTATGTTATGTTATGTTATGTTAGGTTAGGTCAGGTTAGGTTAGATTTCTCAAGAAAGCCGATTGCAGGAACAAAATCAGGGTCATCGACTGCCCTTGTTTGCAATTTTGTAGGAAAATCGAGAGCAGTCCATGAAACATACTAGGTCCAAAAGTATTCTTTGTAAAGTTGCACTTTTTACCCGTTTGACCCTACGCTTTTGGCAACGAAAGAACTAGATATTTTTATCAAAGGAACACACTTTCCCACACGTAGAGCACTTTTTCATAAACAGTAGCAGTTTGTGACTCTGGCTAAATTTAACACAATCCTCAGTAACTCTTTTTAGCTAGTTAAAACATATTAATTATTTAAAGTGCTCTAGCATGTTTGTTTTTCATTTCTCCACAAAGAGAAGTTATTTTTTAAATCAGTGACCAAAACTACATTAGTACACCGATTTTCATTAAAATTCGTTGCTAGCCCCCAAACTGAAAAGACCCTTCGGTTCCAAATAAATGTAACCTAACCTACCTAACCTAACTTACAAAAAAACACTTACATGTGGTTGTGTGCTGTGTTGCGTGATTTATTTGGAGTCCAATATGGATTTCGGCTACTATAATTAATCGCACAAATATTTAAATACCTAATGACTATACCAGTGGTTCCCAACCTTTTCGCCACCAAGGACCCCTTTTATTTTTATTTTTTTCCCACGGACCCCATATTTTTGAAAGATTCCGTCGACCCAACAAACTGTTTTTATTAACTAATAATTAACTCGTTTTCCCATTTTTCACTATCAAATAAAAGACATATAACTGAGTATGCAATTCAAAAAACAGTGTATTAAAAAAGTATTAATAATTCCAGCCAAGAGTAAGGAAACTTGAAATTTTAGCCTGAGTGCCCTTATCGTGGGTAAATGTACGATTTCCATTCGAACCTTTCGAAATATTGAAAGCTCACGGACCCCCAGCACTACCTTCGCGGACCCCCAGGGGTCCGGGGACCCCAGGTTGGGAACCACTGGACTATACGCTACGCGAACTAGTCGCATGTTTAGCATGGGAAAACAAAAATTCTAAGGTAATTACTCTAACCTAACCTACAAACAGCCACTTATATGTATGCTCTATTAAAAGTCTAAGTAATTTTTTTTTAAATAAAACATAAAATTTCCACTACTGTTAACCTCAGTCCCATTTGTGTCCTCGCTCATCTACAATGACCAACAAACAACTTATATAATGGCAAAATGATATCTTTGGATTTATATTAAAAATTAGATTAAAAATTACGAGAAGTAAAACCCAGTACTTTTACTACTCACGATTGAACATTGTTTTGAAAATTTTAAATCCTTAGTAATAATGACGTTTAAATCCTTTTCCTCCGAGGCTTTATTTCACAGAATTTCCCATAGTACTATAATTAAATTCACTATTGTGGTAACCTATTTGTGTGACTTTACATTTATTTAAACGTTAAATTGCATTTGCCACTTATGAGAACACTCTACTAAATTAAGATCGTGCTCAAGATCGTCGGAAAATTTAGAATTTTTAATAAAGTAACGTCAAGATCGTTAACATATAAAAAATACTGGTTTCAACAGGGACTCTTGCGAAACCCGTCTACTTGCATTAGCCCACCCTGGCCCTTGTTTTCAACCATCTAACCAATTACACTGCCCAACACAACTTTTGCTGATTTAATTCTAACACCTGTTTTTAGGTAACTTTGGTGTGCTGATTTAAAAAAACACTTTAGTTTTTGCCTACCACGTCAGGTTTTCGAGCAATCAAATACGGATATTTTGGAGATATCGCATTTTGGCAGGGTTATGCCCAATGTTTTTTCTTTTCAAAAAATAAGTTTTTACATACTCAGAATCAGCATGGAAAAGTAAACAATTGTGCAGGGAGTGAACTTTAATATACAATGGTAATATTGACACATAAAGTGATTAAAAGTGTTTAAATAAGCAAAAAATGAATCCATATTAAAGCAAGCACGGGACCAGTTTTCTTAACATTGTCTTTTTCTTGTTTTCTTACTTTTCAGTGCTGATAAATTTTCTCTTATAGGACTTCCTAGAATGAGAGATGTCAAGACAATCTCTTTGCAGGCTCCAGAAGTAGTCAGCCATCATATGGGTATCCCATCTTCCTTGGTATCGTTCTTCCATCACTTTGATATCTTGGTGGAACCTTTCACCTTGCTCTTCACTAACATCACCAAGATTTTCTGGAAATTTATCCAGATAACTGTTGAGATAGTGAACTTTAATGCTCATGTTGCAACCCAACTGCTGAAAGTTTACAAGTAACGTCACTAGCGGAACCGGCTGCTCTCACTCCGCCAATGGGAAATCTCTCTCAGATCATGACGTCACGCTCACACCTGGTGAAATCACAGATACCCAAGATTTTAATATGTTGTACATGACCTTTAGATTTAATGCACAGATTTGCGTATTCCACAGATAAAATTTTAACAGCAAAACAGCTGTTAACAGGTCTCAAAAGTCATCAATTTTGATAAGCGCCCTTCATGGATCACCCAAAATAGGCATATTGCATTGCACGAAAACCTGATATGATGGACAAAATCTAAGGTGATTTTTTAAATCAGCACATCAATATTATCCAGAAACAGGTCTTAGAATTAAATCAGCAGCCAAAAATTTTTTTTTGTTGGGCAGTGTTTTCAATTAATTTAAGAACTCTACACCGTATTCCATGAGCATTGTTGTTTAAGGTATTATAATTAAGGTTTCGGGATTTAAAGTCCCCGACTATAATTATTGGTTCCTTATGCGTGACTACTATACTTAAAAAATTATGCAGTTCACGTAAAGGTGGCCTATATACAACTCGAAAACTAAAGAGAAGTTATGTGCGCTAATTTCTAAAATAATTATATCCAAATGGTCGCTAACATTACACGTCTCTTGAAGTGGCTGAAGATCTTGTCTGCAGAAGAAGAACGCCACCACCTCTTATACCTATTCTATCCTTCATGAAAAGTTTATAAACTTTGATATGATATTCGCCTATAAAAACCTTGTCCGTACTTTTAAGCCACGTTTCAGTTATTACAATAACGTCATAATATTCAGCATGAACTAAAGCTTTTAATTGTAAAATACGAGTATATTACGCAAGCTTTTTGCGTTAAAATGTCTTTCATCGTTCAAGAATAAAATTTTTTTCCCCTGTGTTGTGGTGTTAATAACCAGAGGCAATGAAGATTATGGGGGCCTTTTTCTATAGCTTTTTATTAACAATACTTGTACATGTAGAGTACATAGTACATCTACACAAATTATATTTACGGCGTTCAGGCTAATTGAGAAACAAATTTAAAAGAACCTTAACACAGTGTATTTTGCCGTTTGCCATAACCAAACAGTATTAAACAAACTTTACTTTAGAGCCTATAAAACATAAAATAAAACAGGGAATTTGTCAGTTTGTGTACTGTCATATTTAATCAAAGAAGTTTGATAAATCTCGAATTATATCATCGAAACTCAGTTGATTGGGGGGCCCCTCAAGCGTATGTAGGACAAAAGCCCCCTAGGAAAAAAAAAATTTTAATCATTATTTTTATTCTTTATTATTTACAGTTTATGAACACTTCTCTGCCATGTAAAATATTACATTTATTATATCATAAGACTGCAATAAGGAAGGCATTATAAGTAATATACAGTAGCACACATTAACGCTAATATTTACACAAGCATAAAAAATTACATTATAAAAGGATCATCATGCCTTATCTAGGCAAAGTCAGCTTTATAAGTATTATACAGTAGCACACATTAACACTTGCATTATAAATCAAACAAATAAAGCACAATATTAAAAAGTTCATTAAGTGTTAAGGTTCATTTAAAGTTCATTTTACTTCCACCTAATGCTGTGACCTACACCATTCAGAAATTCCTCCAAGGTCTTCCTCTCATTCACATAGTCCAGACATAGGTTCTTCAAACGCTGTTGATGCTCCTTTGTGACACGTCCTTAACCTAACCTAACCATTCAGGTAAACAAAACAGTGATCAACTAGAGTGAATCAACATAGACAAAGATTATAATATTTGTTTAGGATTACTTCATAGCACACGAACAATAATATAAAAAATGAAGGCTTTTGTCCTACTTTGCACTTTAACTGAGGGGCTTTTGTCCAGGGGGCTTTTGTCCTAGGGGGCTTTTGTCGGGACCCCCCCTCAAGCATGGAAGCCTGAGGATTCAGCCTCAATAGCTTTAGTGATAATCCGCCACTGTTAATAACCCATTGGACTGGTGCACCATTAAACTCAATCAATCAGTCAATCAATTTTTTTCCCTGTGCTTTGACCTGTGTTTAACTTTAGATTGTTTTGTGATAGCGTTCTTTTAATTATCCTTACTTTTATATGCGTGTTTTAAAGTGCTTTTATATACTGACAAATTATACATAATTATACATAATTTATCGATATTTATTAGCCCTTTAGTACCCGGTCTTTTCCGAGACTGAATAAAATCGCCTAGCTTTAGCCAGAACAAAATCAGTAAAGTGACACTGGGCACTGAAGGATTAATAATGTAGAATATTCATTGCAGAACGTTAATATATCACGTGGTTTTGTTTGTCATAGGTGAGGGGCTTCTTAGTTATTATAGTTACGTCTCCGTATACTGTGAAGGATTTTTAGCGCTATTGAAGAATAGGGACCCTAGCCTTCTTTAGTTAGGCTTATAAGGCTAACTAACGAAAATATCACGACCTAACCTAACCATTCGTTAGGTTAACTGTACGCCCTTGACGATTGGTTAGGTTAGGTCATGATATTTTCGTTAGTTAGCCTTATAAAGCTAACTAAAGAAGGCTGGGGTCCCTATTCTTCAATAGCTCCGGATTTTTTATGTATCGCTATTTTGGGAATGTTTATTAAAAATTCTTGTAATTCTTCCTAAACTTCGTTCAGTTTACAGTGTTTAAAAATTTTCCCTTAGTTTTATTTTGTGCATTAAATTTCATTTTATGATTTAGAATAAAATGCCTTCTTAAACATATTCGTGTGCCAATTGCCAGTTCCAATTGTGATATTTATGTAGAAAAAAAGGATCACCTGAAGATCAGGGCCCCCAGCCTTCTTTAGTTAGCTTTATAAGGCTAACTAACGAAACTATCACGACCTAACCTAACCAATCGTCAAGGGCGTACAGTTGACCTAATGACTGGTTAGGTTAGGTCGTGATATTTTCGTTAGTTAGCCTTATAAGGCTAACTAAAGAAGGCTGGGGGCCTTGATC
The DNA here is from genome assembly GCA_023014485.1 of Bathynomus jamesi. NCBI lineage: Eukaryota > Metazoa > Arthropoda > Malacostraca > Isopoda > Cirolanidae > Bathynomus > Bathynomus jamesi. The sequence continues at coordinate 1,834,894 of JAJOZX010000101.1, forward strand.
TTCAGGTGATCCGAAAAAAATATAAATGAAGAAAGTCTGTAAATTTTGTTGTTTAAAATCATATATTGCTGAAAAGTTTGATGCGTAAAAGGAAGAAATTTTGGATCTTTTCCGTTTGACTGCCGCCATTGAAACATAAATGAGTGCCCCCAGCCTTCTTTACTTAGCCTTATAAGGCTAACTAACGAAAATATCACGACCTAACCTAACCAATCGTTAGGTCAACTGTACGACCTTGACGATTGGTTAGGTTAGGTCGTGATATTTTTGTTAGTTAGCCTTATAAAGCTAACTAAAGAAGGCTGGAGTTTAATTATGTTTCAATGGCGGCAGTCAAACGGAAAAGATCCGAAATTTTTAAGGATTTGTAAAAAGAAAATGGTAAAAAAAAATGGTAAAAAGAAAATAGTAATTCGAATCCTGCGGGCAAACTTAATGAGAATTTAAACTATTGAAGAAAAAGTTACAAATATCGACGCGAAGGTGGATCAACTTATTGGGAGGTTTCATTCGAAAATAAAGTACCAGGCGATGATTTTATTTTGGTCATAAAGGGCGGCAAGCCTAAAAACACAAATTTTCAATTAGTGTCGCAATTTGTTTAGGTTGAGATAAAATTGTAAACGAAAACGAAGCAGCTTTGACAGAATCATCCGATTGTAAATAGTGAATTTTGTTCGATAAATCCAGTAAAACGAAAAAGAATTTGTGTGCCTGGCGGTAAAATAAAGAATAGTGATCTCGTCTATCGGTGCATATAAAAGTGATGACGCTTAGAAGGTTAACTTCACGAAGTCTAACATAAATAACTTTTTCTCATCTCTTTAGCTATCCTAACCTCTATAAACCCTTTATGGACGACAGGTACGAATTGGTAACGTTTCAAATACACGCATTAATAACTAAACCTTACAAAAACCAATCGTTAAAGGGTTAAGAATTTAATAAGAAACTGCCAATCAACTTTTAGTTTCAGGCGTTGAGGAGAACGATTTGTATCATTTTAAAAGCAGGACTGGGGATTTGTAGTTAAATACCTTAATTAAATTAAAGCTTTCAAAAGAAAAGTCGATTAACATGCTAATTTCTGGGGCACAATGGGAATCTATGAAAATAAGATATTAAGTGGAGCAATTTTAGATTTCAATGTTCAACAACAGCTTTGGCTTTCCTCCCATTTCGCTGACATCCCTGGTGAACTAGCTGACAACTTTTCTATCTTAAATGACCTAGAGCAGATTGTACAACACCCTACTCGTATCCCCGATCGCCTTGGAGATAGGCCCAACATTTTGGATTTATTTCTTACCTCTCATCCTTCTTCTTACTCTGTGAAACTTTTCTCTCCGTTGAGCCCCTCCGATCACAATCTTATATCACTGTTTCCTGTCATATCGCTCCGCTGATTGGGAGGCCCTTAGGCAGTACTTCTGTGATTTCTGGTTAGGTTCGACTCGCCAAAAATTTCCTCATCCGACAAAAATGTGAAAACGTATCCAATTCCAATTCTTCTCGCTCTTTCTGGCATCTAGCTAAGACCCTCTTCAACAACTTTACTTCCTCTTCTTTCTCTCCTTTTTTCCATTCCGACGGATATGGCCTTTTTCCCTTTGCTGGTCCTCAAAACACTCTCCTCCCACCCCAATCCATATATATATATATATATATATATATCTCGGCCGTACCAACAGCCATTAAAAAAGGTCTTTCGAAGGTTCAAGTATAGTTACTGGAGTTTTATAGCTAAAGCGAAAAGCTAACGTCGACAAACAAGATGATGATATCGGAAGAGTTTTGCGCTAATCTCGAACTGATAGCGATGACCGTTTAACTGCAAAGGGACGAGAGATGGAAACTTTGGATTCCGAGAAATGCCCACCGAAGAGTCATTAACCACTTCCTTGTTAAAATCGCTAGAGGTTTCTCCAAACGTCTTCGAGACTGTGCATTAAGGACACCTTAAAATACTCTCGCTGTTTAATTTTTGAGAACCATTCCTTCGTCCGTATATATCTGTCCGCGTCCTTACTTTTCATTTATTTCGCATACAAATAAACCTAACCCAATTGTAAGTTGTAACCGCGTTATTATTATTCTGTAACTTATCTTCATTTTACTATTAACAACATTAATTTGTATCATTAAGTGTTATTGCAAGAACTGTTATGATTTGTGCCGGGCAAGTTCAGTAAATAAACAATTCGAACATCCAAAGTTATTTTCCTACCGCCATACAGTAAATATTGACATTATAAATTATGGCAACACGGTCTACATATGTGACTACTATAAATACGACTCATAAAAGGCAAAATAAACTATGCCTACATAAACCTCTCCTGCAAGCTGTCTGGCTAAAACATTTAATCTATAAACACTAAAAAAGGTACAGTGCCTCAATTCATAGTGCCTTCGATACGCAACCATGAAGAATATCTTGGCAACCCCCGCAGCACATACGAGTATTTTCCTTTTCCCTCATTTCTTTTAGAGATGTGAAACTGCAATTTCTACCCTTAAAATCAAGTCATGTCATGTCGATCCCATTCCAAACGGTCTTCAAGTAAGGGGTTCCAAAAACCTTAGCCCCCCCCCCCATTTGCAGTTTACATGTTTACTTATATCGAAATAGTTTTTAGTGATTATAAAAATATATAAAATTCTTTATTTATTGCAGGTATTAAAATTACTCTAGCTGATAAAGTGATAATATAATGGCTTCTCAATTAATTGGTGATTCGGAGAGGCAACGTGTGATAGATCGCATACGAGCAATAACATTTCGGGAAGCTCGTGATGCTAGAGCCACCTTTATAACACGTTCATGGGTTGCCAAAAAGTTGCGAAGAAGTGAGGACTTCGTCAAAAGAAATTGGAATAAAACTTTGGATGAATGTGAAATGGATACAACCAAATCTGGGCGTCCAAATTTGCCACTCTCTCAGGAAACAAAGGACATCATTGAAAGCGGTACGCGTAAGCGGAAAAACAGCTGTGCTAAACTTTCTAGAGAGATCGAAGTGTTGAGAGGAAAGATCGTTAGTGGTGAGATCATTCGACTGTACCGTCATAGGCAAGGTTTAAAGCCTTGGCATGAACTTCCAAAGCCAAGAAAAACTCAACTTAACATCGATGACAGGATGTGGTTTGCCCATTATCTTGAACATTGGGATGTAGATGATTTCACGCATTTAGCTGTCTCCGATGAATTTTTTGTTTACATAACACGTCGGCCTAACTACCAAAATGATCGAGTGTGGGCCACAACACCAGATGAAATCGATGACACTGAACATTATCGCGAATTATTAAAAAGTCCAGACTGTGTTGGTGTGTTTGTTTTGTTCAATGCAAAGAAGCTCATGTGGGTGATGAAGCCAAATGGTCAGAGTTGGGATGGACAGTATTTTCGTGATATTATTCTATCCCAGCATGTCATTCCTTTTCTAAGAAACCCAAACAATGTTATGGATGTCGATCAGGTCACACTTCTGCACGATAAGGCCTCTTGCTTTAAGGCATTAGCCACTCACAGAGCTGGGCAATAAATACATTGAATGTATTTAAATACTAAATACTAAATACATGGGAGAAATGTATTTAAATACTAAATACTAAATACATTTTACGAATGTATTTAGATACTAAATACAAAATACATCAATTGTATTTAAATACATTTGTAAATACATTTTAAATTGTTATCTGCAGATATATCACTGTTTGATTCACCGGATTTGCTTGTTGAAGCCATGACACGCACACGATAAAGAAATCAACCGCTTTCGACTAAGAGTGGCACACAACTGATTGAACTGACACGTTGAAACATGAACCATGCTGTACTACACTGTCGACGCGTCGTACTGTGCTAGTACAGAACGTGTATTAAACCAGTAAAAGTATTTACATTTTTATATTTTGAGTATTTAAATACATTGTATTTAAATACTCATTAAAGTATTTAAATACTATATTTAAATACATGAAAAACAATGTATTTATAAATACAGTTCTAAATACACAAATGTATTTAAATACGTATTTAAATACAAATGTATTTAAATACTGCCCAGCTCTGGGGCCCACTCAACAGTTGTTGCGGAACCATGAGATCGATTTCTTTGGAAATGAAGAATGGCCAGGAAATTCTCCTGACCTGAACGTCTGTGAACACATTGGATCAGTTATAAAGGACAAGGTTGAATGTCTCTTGTTTCAAGAACCTGCAGCAAATCGATTTTTGAAGGATACAATGACGCAACAAATTGAAACTGTTTTAGCAAATTTGCGTAACGATCAAGATCTATTCACGTCACTTTTGGCAAGCTACCCTAAACGAATTGAGGCTGTCTTGGAAGCCAATGGCGGGAACACCAAGTTTTAATTATTTCTCATTAAATGCAGGATTAAATTCTCTTTTGTAAGGTATCTTTAGTTTTACTGTACCTCTAATGGTTTAGGCCATGGGCGGGGGGGGGGGGCTAAGGTTTATTGGAGCCCCGTACTATTCAGGTACGTTCTCTCCCCTTATCAATATTATTCAATCATCTCTCAGTCAAGATATTTCCCCTGACATACTGAAAAAGGTACAAGTATGTCCCACATTCAAATCAGGAGACAAATCACTACCTTCGAATTACCAACCTATATCCATACAGACATTAGGAAAGATTTTTAAAAAATTTCTGTACAAGCAGCTCTCAAAATATTTCGAAGAAAATAGCCTCATATCAAAGTATCAGTTTTGGTTTTAGGGATGGCCCTAAAACATGCGACGCCATAAAACAAGCGAAAACCTTAATAATAATGCTTATGGACCTACAAAATCCTTTGATACAATCTCCCACGTCATATTTATATATTATCTCATTACAGCTTCAAGAACGTTGCTTTAAATTGTTTCAGATCATATCTGTACATCAGAAGTCAGTACATCAAACATTAACATCATCATCGCCGAACTAAAAATTACACATGAAATTTCAGAAGGAAGCAATTTGTTAAGAAAAAAAAATATATACAGGGTGCTTCAAAAAATGTTACCACTTATATCGCGCTAACATGTCATTGCTTACCACTTATAGTTTGTGTTTTTTTGGTTTATGTAAGTATTTGTGTTTATTTGCCTGTTTTTTAATAATAATATCGTTTTTTTCAGGGATTATGTGAGTACTTAATGAGTGAACCCCGTTCAATGGAAATGGCTACAAGGTTTACATTAGAGTAACGCAGAAAGGTTGGATCTTCATTTCCATTGAATGGGGTTTACTCATTAATCACACACAATCCTTGAAAAACGACATTATTATTAAAAAACAAGCAAATAAACACACAAATATTTACATAAACAAAAAGAAACAAATTATAAGTGGTAAGCAATGATATATTAGGGCTATATAAGTGTAAAATTTTTTGAAGCACCCTGTATATTGTCAAGAAAAATGTGTGTATATATATATATATATATATATATATATATATATATATATTTCATTCCCCGATTTTCTCCCCCAAAATGCATTTTGTGAGCGTCGCTTAACCCACTCAGCACATTTACATACCCAAAAATATTTTATTTGAAAAGTTGTACCTTTGCTTTGGTATCCAGTCTTATAGCTTTGATTGCACCTGTAAAAATATAAACCATATACTGACAAGGGGTCAATATGCAAAATGAATCATTGAAATATAATGTAATAAATTTTAATCTCTCTCTCTCACACACACACACACACACACACACACACACACACACACACACACACACACACCGAGCATATATTATTATTATTTCCCACTCGGAGTCGGTCAGTGGTGAATATTATTATTATTATTATTATTATTTCTCCTATTCCCATCTCCAAGGTCAGCTACTTCCAGCCAGGTGACACACACACACACACACTCTCTCTCTTCGTATGACCCATTGGAAAAACTCAGAGATCACATGATACAGACAGCAGTGTGGCCTTGTGGGTGCTAAAATCCACTTTCTATTGTATATAATTTAATTATATATTAATCCTTATTATAATTTTCGAATGTTAATCATTATAAACTGGACTGTGATTTAAAAGGTTTTAACTAGTGATATACCGATTCCAAAATTTAGCCGATGCCGATTCCATGAAAAACTGCCGATACTGATGTTGTAGTAATGCTTAGTTAAGAATATTAATTTGTTTAATTAAATAAGATAATGTTTAATATAAATTTACTAAAAATTGTGATGATTACGATAAAGCATGGTTGTTAGATTTGAATTGTTTAAAATGGGTAGGGTTGGTAATCCTAAATAGGCCCGGAGAGTGGACTACCCTATAACGGTTTTCAGTCTTCTAAACCATTTTCGAAATTAATAAAACGTAATAAGTGTTAATAAGAGTATTAATATACCTTCCCCCCCCCCTTCGTTTTGTAACGGTCTTTTAGAGTCAGAACTCGGCGTTGCTACCGGAAACTATACGAAGAAAGTGATAAATGAAAGAAAGAGCCGATAAAGAATAAACAGAGAAATAGTAAAGTAGAAAGAAGCGTAAATAAATAATGAAGAAAATAAATAATAAAACGTATCACTACAATGTCGATTCTTTGCCTATATTTAAAAAAAATATTTTTACATTTCAAATTCGTTTACTCCACAATATACAGTACCAGAATTTGTTACACAAAAAGCGTAGCTAAAATGATGTGGAAAAGTTTTATTACTCAGTAAAATTAATAAATAATTTTATTTTAGTTTCATAAATTGAATACCTATATTTAAAATAATTGGTTTTCCTAAACCTTTGGTTAACCTTTGGTTTTACTTCCGCCCAAATTGTTCATTCTGACGAAGGTCAAGCTTTTCACTCCACCTTAGACCTACAGTTTAACGTGGAATCCGAACCACGCCCCACCAGCAGCCCAGCGTCTAAACCACGAGGCCACCCAGGGTACCCATTTATCTACCAATAGGGTTGCCAGATTTTTCAAATGCCCATGCGGGACAAAATTTTTTTTTTTTTTTTTAAACCAAATTTTTTTTCAAATTGAAACTAGATTTCTTCAACGGTTACAACAAACAAAATTAGAAAAATTTTATTACAATAATATTTGACAATTAAACATCGTGAATAAATTGAAATTATTATATATAATATTGAAATTCTAAATCAATTCATCCCTAAAATATTTGCTTAAAAAATATTTTTTGCGGGACATTTTGAACGCGAGATTTTGACGCGGGATTTTGACGCGGGATTTTTGGATCAAATGCGGGACTGTCCCGTAAAATACGGGACGTCTGACAACCATATACACAACCAACGACTTTCTTTATTGTGTGGAAAGATGAACAGTTGGGTTTACGATGAGAGTATTTTCTTTCTTCAACAATATAAAGAACAAAATTTTTCATTCAAATTTCAAGTCCTTGGTGGCCAATTTGAATAAAAAAAAATGGATATATAATTTCGGTTTATAAAATTATCAAAATACTTAAAATAATGTCAACATAATAAGATGGTTTGGATCACCTGAAGATCAGGGCCCCCAGCCGGGTTAGTTAAACTTATAAGGCTAACTAACGAAAATATCACGACTTAACATAACCAATCGTCAAGGGCGTACAGTTGCCCTAACGATTGGTTAGGTTGAGTCGTCATATTTTCGTTAGTTAGCCTTATAAGTTATAAGGCTAACTAAAGAAGGCTGGGGGCCCTGATCCACAGGTGATCCGATGGTTTAATATATAAATTATAAAGTACAACTTTATCTAGAATTATTATAAATATAGAGTAGGAGATTACAATAGTTCATAATATTTAGAGATTAGCTAGTTAACTTAGCTAGTTTATAATAGTTTACAATAATAGTTTATAATGTTTAGAGATTAACTAGTTAACTTATTAAGCTTTCCCTTTTTCTTGAATGTAAAATATTTTTATATAATTACACTTTGAAATTTATATAAATTATCATAAATAGTGTTTTTCGTCTGTTCAATTTTCTATAAATATGGATTTCGTTTTGTAACTAAAAATTTTAAATGTCAAAGAATCGGTAAGGGAATCGGCTAAATTTGGCTGATACCGATGCCCATAAAATGGCCTATTCTTCCGATGCCAATACTGATTAATTGGTACACTGTTAGTTTTAACATCAATTAAAAAAGTACATTACAAATACTGACTGTCAGTCATGATGCTTGCGATTTAGGTTACTATATATCAAGAGAGGATGATGTGTGAAAATAGTATAGGTTAAGTTATACAAAAAGGAATTGTTGCACTATAAAGATTGTGGTCCGGGGTTCGATTCCCGATGAAGTTAGGCTTGGTTATTTTGGGAGAAACGTGTGAAATGAGGTTAGTTTATAGAAAAACGAATTATTGTACTTAAAAGATTGAGGTCGGGGGTTCGACTCCCGATGGTGTAATATATCTGTTATATCTAAGACAGGAGTGATTGGTGGCTGCTAAAGTTCATAGTATAAAGTCACACACACACACACACACACACACACACACACATATAATATATATATATATATATATATATATATATTTATGCAAAAATTTGTTTTATTTTTTATCAGTCCCCTCCCCTTTCCCCCTCACTGGCAGTGGCACCTCCCCTCACTGGCAGTGGCACCTCCCCCGCACCTTACAACCCCTTTATGAGAGTAAAATTCTGCCTTTTTCCGTTTTCTCCTCAACCCTCCCCTTTCCCCTTTATTCCCCTCACTGGCACTACCACTGGCACCCCACCTCTCTACATAAGTGGCCATACTACTGGAGTTTATCAACCTTAATTAAATGGTCAGTCTAATCATTATCCTATATACTACTGAGCTAAAATGTGTCTGTGTGTCTGTCCGCTTTCTTCGGAACCGTGCACAGACTAAACGGCACATCGGAAAATTCTGCAACCACCACCACCTGATAGCCCATGAGCTGCCGATGTGCTCTTTCAAGTTTCCCGGTCCTAGGTTACTCCGCGGCTGAGCACGAGCTATTTAATATCTATTACAAGTGAATGTAAGTACTTCGAAAACGAAAATGACGAGAGCAAAAATACATAATAAACAGTTTGGTAGTCCCGATAATACGTAAGTACCAATATACATATATACAATATACATATACATGTACACCTAGCTGTGACATATTGTGCTACATGGACTGTGACATATGCTGCTACCTGTCCGGAGGGCAATAGCGAGCTACCGCTTGTTTTTTCTAACATAATATTCAACCTTACACAAATGTTTGACATAATTTTGGGGAATAGCTCAGCTGGGATGTTGTTGATTACCTGATAGACTTTGGTTTTTAGGTCTTCAAGTGTCTTAACCCATTTAACCCCAAGAGTACTTTTATTGGTAAAAAGACATCAAAACCAGTATTTTTACATTTATTTAGTGTTACTATTTCACATTTGAGAAACTTTTTAACAATTATTTTTTTATTTCTTTAGTTATTGCATGTTCCCATACGGGAACATTGGGGTTATGAGTAAGTTGAAAATCAAATAATCTTGTTTTACTGAGACAAAAAGTTTTGTTCCTTTGAAGCTAAATCACTTATAGTTAATAATTTCTAAATTAACGTATTTACTTATTGCAGTAATTTAAATTTAATGCATCCATATTTTTTTATCTATAAATATAATTACATATATATTTATTGATGGAAAACACCAGAACAGTGATTGTGAAGTCGCACTTCACATGAAGCACATTGGAGTCTTGTATTTTTCTTGCATACAATGCAACGTCCCTGAGTTCCACTCGGCTGAAAGTGATGAGACACTCCTTGCGTTCTTACGTATGGACCCCTTGGTCCTGGTCTGGGTCCATTTCCTCGTGGATTTTTTAAGAGTTCTAGTACTATTTCTTTGGTGAAGCTTAGTTGGTCCAACTTTCCTTCTAAGCTTCGATGAATTTTCCAGGCCGCTACTCGGAGAAGAGAGAAACAATTGACGATGAGAGGTCCATACCACTTCTTCCAGGCAATTGTAGGATGGCAGTCAGCAAGTGCCTGATCAACAAGATCCACTCCGCCCATGTGAATATTATAGGAATTGATCAGATGTGGTTGGTCAATAGACACCCTTTTCTTGTCAATTCTTAACCACCGTGAAACTTGGTTTAGAGGCTCCAGCTTGTCATAGTTTGTTGCCAGTGTTACTGCCTTGCTGTCCTTCCACTTTACCACGAGAACGTTCCCATCTGATCTGGCCCAATGTGCTACCCTCTTTGACTTTACGACGGTCTTGGTGTCTGGAAAAGGGCATTTTAGAAGACGATTGTCTCTGGCAGTTCCCGTTGCTCTAAATCCATCCTCTGCTAGTTTCTTCAACTGTAGCTGTAATACCTGAAAGTCCTGATTATTCTTTTGACAAGCGAAACGCAGGGATTCGTGTATAATCGACTGAACCATTTCGGTGTCAAAGAAGAACCGGAAGAGCTTGATCGGTGTCTCCTCGATGAGTTCCGGGAATTGATGAGCAAGAGAAGGCATACTCTGAGCATCAGATCCTTGGAAATCAACATCAGATCGATGGCGCCATTTCGGAAACTGTCTTTTCGCCTTAGATTCTGATAGTGCTAGAGGCTCATCTTTGTTGGTCTGAATCTCCACGGGACCAGCTACTTCTCTCGGTAGTTCATTTCCGAAAATCAGTTCCTCTTCTCCTTCTTCAGTGTCTGAAACAACACCATCTCCACCATCAGGAGGCATCACAACCAAATCAACTTCTCTAGTATCGTCATTTTCCTCAAGCATGGCAAGAGCGTCTTGCAATAAAAGAACTCTTTGTCTCGGCTTTGACATCTGCACAAAAATGACTATATGTAATTTATATTTATACTGCGTGTTCTTTGCAGTTGAAATGTATATATATATATATATATATATATGTGTGTGTGTGTGTGTGTGTGTGTCATCACTATATATATATATAAAGGTGTGTGTGTGTGTGTATGTAATGACAAAAAGACTGATGAATGTTTTGTGTTATACGGAAGCTGATGAATTACTGATGTTTTGTTTTGCATCGTGGCCCTTTTACATGGGTTTCAGTTGTTATGACATTGTTACGACATGCAGAAACAAACGCAAAACTGAGAAAACCGATCCGTTTTTCGTCGCCTTGTCGGAGACACGTTTGAACGGGAACCGCATACAGAGATTGAGACAGCTTTCTACTGACTACAAACCCCCAATGTTCCCAAATGGGAACAATAATTTTTAATGTCTTATAGTGATAACTCAAATTGTTGTATTACCAATAACATTAGTAATATGACGAAAGACATCTATTGGCTTCAGGATGAGCCCCAAAAATTCAACTGACCTTGTATGTATATTTATGAAATATGACTCGAAATTAGTGACGTCATGGGACAATAAAAATGGCCATTTTCATTACATTATTTAATAATGAATAACAGTATTTATTAATGAAAATTATGTCCTTGAATATCTATTAGGACTTAATAATATAATTAATATTCATATTATCGAGTTTTAAGAATATCACTCGGTATGGTTCATACAAATATAACATGTTCCCGTATGGGAACATTGGGGTTAAATGGGTTAAGCTTGGTAGAATAGATCCTCTGTTTTATGTAACCACACAAAAAAACAGTTAGGGCGTGCGAGGTCAGGAGAGTATGGGAGCCATTCCAATGGCTTATAGAGGGAGATCAGTCGTTCGGAAAAATGCTTCCTTGAAAAATTGCAAGTTTCACAAGCAGTGTGTGGAGGTACTCCATTCTTAAGGAGGCTTAGGCAAGACTTAGCTTTCCTTAAAGACTATAGCCTAATAAGGCCTTCCCTGGCCCTACTAGGTTATACCGGGTGGGCCTTTTAACTCTGACGGTTTTAATATCCTTATAACTTTTTTGTTTTTTAACCAAATGAAGTAAAGTTTATATACAACATATGTACATACATAAAGTTTTTTTTTCCATTAAGCTGCTTTTATCTATCTGCAGAATTGACGAAATGGCGAAGAAAAACCTTTTGACGTATACGAAAACAAATGCTTTATAACGAAATGTCGTATAAAATAAGCCAAAGTTATTGCGTAATTGCTAGTCTTCCAATATGCCCTGGCCCCCACGCTCTCCCGATCTCACCCCTTGCGACTTTTTTTTATGGAGGTTTATTAAGTCGAAAGTCTACGCGACAAGACCAACCGACATTCATGAACTGAAACAGAGAATTCAAGCAGCTTTTGGTGAAATTACGGTCGAAATGCGACAAAAGGTGGCTTTGGAATACAGAGCAAGGCTGCCTATACTGATCGAAAATGGTGGAAATCACATTGAAGTTTATAACTAACCTTGTAAGTTTATAAAGGTAATTAAATTTATATCCAAAAAAGCTTTATGTATGTACCTATGTTGTGTATAAATTTTATTTGATTCGGTTAAAAAACAAAAAAGTTATAAGGATATTAAAACCGTCAGAGTTAAAAGGCCCACCCTGTAGTCTATTAGTAGCGGTATCGTCTTTTCCTAATTTCGTAAAAATTAGGAAAAGTTATTGCTTCAAGCATAAAATAGTGAAAGAACGGTTTTAATATACAATATTTATTAGTTATTAAGTAATGAAAGATAAGAAATGTACAGGTATATACTGTACATATAGGCAAATGCGGAATTAAAACTCCAATCTGTTGCCTTTCTGAAGAAGAAACTCCAATCACAAATTTTACATCTATTATAAAATAACCAGCAAATAAAATTAGGGACATTTTTTGGGAACACCCTATATACAAGGATTATACATGACAAAGCATATTACATGTTACAATACCTATAAAATTTAGCTTTGGAAATCAACACATATATCTAATACTTTACGGAAACACACTCGCATAAATATAAAAAAGGATGTGAAAACAATTAATCAGAGATTATCTACAAACCTTATTTACAGAGGAGCTTGCTTGGCCACAAAAATTAATCAGATTCCCCAAATTAAATTGTGCAGGGGTTTTTATATCTTAAAAATTTGGGTGGGACTCGAGTCAAACTGACTGCACTTAAGGTGGGATTCCCTTTTGATTAATCACTAATCTTAGTGAATTTTAGCCGGATGTTTAGTAATTGGGTTTCCCTTGAAAAGGGCTGAGTCCATTTTGAACCAATAGAAAGGACTTTAAAAATGCCTATTTGGCATTTACAAATTAGTTCTTCTAGTGATTTTTAAAGAACGTTTTGTCTGTTTGTGAAGTCGTAGGTAATTAATTATGCTACATTGTTGAGATATGAAATCATTGTATTGTTCTTTTTGTATGCAAAATAGACAGTTTTAATTACATTTCGATAAAGAAGACCTTCGGTTTGTTCATTATTCTTAAGTTATATTGAGTAGTAATATAAGATTAATATAAAATTATTATAAAATCTATATATATTTCATATAAAACGATGTACGACAATATAAAGAAAATGTAATACAAATTATAATTTAAATTTTACTCTAATGAACACAAAAAGAAAATGTTCTTTTAACAAATACTGTAATTTTTAAATATTACGAGTAAATTTTTTTAAATGGATCTTTTTTGTACACTTTATATATTCATCTACAATTATTCATAGAACACACTTTAAAACAGATAGCGACATCTGGCATATATTTGTTGTGTGGACTACAAACGGTTGTAACATTTTATGAATGAATCTGGGGTTTAGCGCTTATTGGTTGGTTGACTCATTGCCAAATATCTTTAGAACATAATTATTTCCATTCATCACTCTGGTTTACATATAACTAAAGAAAAATAAATGAATAATTAAATATAAATTCAAGAACCGGATATATATTAAGAAGGGGGATGTCAATGAAGTGAATAAAAAATGGTCTTGTAAAAACTAAAAAAAAAACCTTCGGACGTGATGACAGTGGTCATGGTATTGGCAAGCCTGTCATCCTGAACGAACTGAAGTTTCAATATACAGGGTGTTCCAAAAGTCATCATCCCATTTGTTTTGCTTATAACTTTTGAACCAATAAAACAAAAAATACTGTAGAAAGTGGAAATAATTTATTTTATTTAGAATTATGTTAGAATTATGTTGTGGTGTGTACTGTTCCATCTTCAAATTATTGGGGGGTGATCTTCTACAATCTGTAAAAAAATTTTAAAAACAATAATTAAATTAAGGTTACAGCTACTTCAGATGGGGTGATGACTTCTGGAACACCCTATATAAAAACAGAGCCATTGGTAGGCATTATTGCGCCCTGAGCAAATTCCACGACTTGCACCACGACTTGCACCCTTCTGTATTTATTTACTGATTCATTTATTTGTTTATTTATTTACATTTAATATTGAATATAGATTCAGATATTATTTTGTATTATAACAAAAACAGAGCAAAAACCTGATATATATAAATATACGCGGCTTATGAATGAAAAAACAATGTTTTGATGCCTATTAAATTTTAATAACATTATAACATTACCAGATTGATGAGTATCTGTAGGTTTCATACGTCACTGCTTAGAATATGTTCCAATTGGCAAATGGACGACTGCTGAATGGATACTACTGGTATGGCATTGTTATATCCAGAGCAAATGCTATTTCTTGATCAGCAACACTGATATATTAATAAAGAGTCACTGAAGGAACTATTATTTAGAAACGAAGAATGTTTTGTATTGAGGCAGCACCATAAATGCATATAATTGTTTTGTATTAATAAGTTCCATGTTACAAGTTAAGTGTTGAACCACTGCTGCTGTGATTCTTGGCGGTCTCTCACCTCAAAGGAGAGAATTACAGAAAATAAAACTATTACAATGATTCATATCAATAAACATAGAGCCATTTAAAGTGACGGTCCAGTGTTTCCCAACCGGGGGCCATATGGCTCCCTGGGGGCCATGGCACATTTGAAGGGGGCCACAGGAAAATGTTATTTTGTAAAATAGAGTTAAATCTGCATATTACCTACTGAAAATAATGCTTATGGGGGCCACGGGAAAAAATAAGGTTCCTAAGGGGGGCCATAAGCCAAAACCGGTTGGGAACCACTGAATTTAATTTATTTTTAAACGATGATATTTGACATGTTCAACACTTTATGGTTTCGGCGCTGTGCTAATAATCCCTTTCTCTTGTTTTTTTAAAAATTATTATTATAATTATTATTATTATTATTATTATTATTAATGACAGCTTTTGAATTACAGCTTCTTCATATTTAGTTTCCTGTGCCTCATTTTTTCCCTTTAAGATTGAATCCTTTCAGTGTGCGTACCACCCACGCATTTGCTATCAGTTTGTTTTTTAGTTTATATATCATATAAATAGGGCTTATTAATCTTTCTTTCTTTTTTTTGCCGGTTGTTTACCAACATTTCATGATTAACTTGCCTTTTATGTCCAACCCAACGCTCTGGCAAGATTTTGATTTTTATACTCCTGTACAGTTTAATAAATTTAATACCACAATTTTTTATTTAATGTCGCCTTCCGCATTTTCTACCATTCTCCAAAAACTGTTTGTTTTGAAACACTTTAATAAATTTGCATTCATATTCCCTCGAAGATAATTTTATTTAAATAAGATGCCGCCGTAAGTATATGGATTATTTAAAAAAAATGAAATTCCTCTACTGTTAAAATTAATTTGGTAACACACTGCCCTGGAATTATGTATATAACAGTTAATGAAGTTAGCAGTTTGAAAGATTTCCCTGTGAAATTCTCAGTAAACTAACTGTAATCCCGCAAATGTGTAACGATCTCTTCATAAATTACAGGAGGTGGAGAAATTCAGCGCGAACACTCAGGAGATCAGCGGAACCTTCGGATGTTCACGCAGATGCTTCAAGAATCCAAATTCCCGAACGATGTCTCCTCATGCGAAGAACTTCATAAAAGCCAGGTTAGCTGGTTAATTTACATAGAAAGACTTTTTATTCTCGTGTAACTTGAAATTTTAGTGATTTTAAGCAGTGAATTCGTGAGTGAGTATATTTTTTGTACTGCGAGATTTATAATAAAGAGTATGATAAGTACAACTGTGAAAAAAGTTCTCCAAAGAAAAATGCGTGGAAAATATACTGAAAATGTCGAGATTCCAAATTATTTTCGTGTAATTGGTTCGAAAATAGCCTTGTGCAACGCCTTTTTTTTTTATGACTAGGTATTGAATACTGTTCTTCCGAGAGACGCCTTAAAAAAATTCTTCCCCTTACCCATTCCTATTTCTACAGGGTGTAACAGAAGTTTGTTACAATACGAGATTACTTTTGATTTGTTATGAAGACAATAAATGTTCAAATTGCGTGTCATTCGGATGTTGACTTGTTAATTCGATCACATAATGTAAAGTACATTGAACGTAACGTAAAACATCCTTATTGATGATGATATATTTTTGTTGTATGTTGTCTTTTAACTGTTGAATAGTTCGTGCTCTTGTTTGGGCAAGTTTTCGTAACTACGATGATATTTAGCAAGAACAGCTGCGAAACTATCTTCCCCAGTAGAGGAACGAGGACGTCCACTACGAGGTCTGATCAAAACACTACTGGTATCATTTAATCGCTTCATTACCTTTCGAACTTGCAAAATTGGTAACTCTACTCTAAATGTACTTTAATAGCTAGTTGCAATTTTTTTTTGTATTACTGTATTATCGGCCTGTAGCCGAAATGAATTTGAGACTCATGCCCTAAACTATATGATTGTGTATATTAATTTACATATATATATATATATACTGTATACAATAAAAATAATCCTAACAAACATTCAGGGCCTTAAACCAAACCATTCCCTGGACAAAGCCACATACCTGAAAGGACTCCTGCAAGAAACAAGAGCAGCCCCATCTAAAGGACTGCCAGACGAACTGTGAAAACTGTGAGTTTTGTGTTGAGAAAAACGAAATTATTTAAAATAAAATATGATTTAAATAAGTAAAATGTAAATATTTTATTCATATGGGTACAAATAGAAGAATACAACGAATATTACAATAATTTATGGTGCTCTTCCAATATGTGCTCTACCGCGAAATTTACATTCCAATACGTGATCTACCTTAGATTATTCGGATTAGCAGCAGGTACGTTAGTTAGCCTTATAAGGCTAACTAACGAAAATATCACGACTTAACCTAACCAATCGTCAAGGGCGTATAGTTGACCTAACGATTGGTTAGGTTAAGTATAGTACTTCAAACAAATACTGTACGTAGAATCTGTAGCAGCAAAATTTGAAAAATTAAATATGGGATTAATTGTAATATACTCGTTTAGATCCCCGAACACGCCAACTTCAAAATTCTCAGATTCCATTACAGAGATCAGGAATTAGGTGAAAGATTTACATCCCCCAACCCGACATTTCATTTTTAAAATATAAAAGGATAGGAAAAAATCTATGCATACAGCAAGACAAGGGGTGCACACAGGAAGACCAGGTGGGGGCAAAAATGCTTCTCGCTCTAGCGATGAATTTATGTTAACACAAGAAATAACGGAAAATACAAGAAAAAAATAACTGCCTAGATTTTGTATTCACAAACAACCTAATTGATAACATAGAAATATTCTCAACTATAATAACAGATCACAACATTATTGAAATAACCAATATATGTAAAAACAACAGGAATTTTTTAATTATTGTCACTCCAAAACTATAAACTTGGAAGGTATTGTATCCAGCATGGAAGCAACAGAATGGAAAACCATCTTTAAGGCCAAGACAAGGGAAGAGATGCAAATTACCTTAGAGGAGAAGACGCTGGAAATTGTGGAAAGACATGTCCCAAAAATGCAAAAAAAGGAAAGAGAAACAGGTTGGAAAGTCAAAAGAGATCAATTTTCCGCAAGAAAAAAAAGTGATGTAAAATTAAGAAACTGCAAAGACAACATCAGAAATATTAAACAAATAAACCTCAGAGTATAGATTATGTCATACAGGATCTAACTGAGAAACATACAGAAAATGAAGATGACGCTGTAGAAGCGATAAAGGTTAACTCAAAGTACTTCTATAATTTTCCAAAAAGGAAGTCGAAAAATCACGCACTATCGGACCTTTAAAAAAAGCAAACAATGTTTTATCCAATGATCTAAAAGAAGTATCTGAAGTATTAAGAGCTTGGTACGAATCATCTTTCAATATCCCCCAAACTGATAAACTAATATGCGACAGAAAGGCGTTCTTTGAAGAAATACAAGGGGAAAGTATAACAGACTTCGACGTTACAAAAGATGATATTACACAAGCTAAAGGGAAACTAAAAGCACACTCGACGGCAGGCCCGGACAAATGGAATGTCACACTGATCAAAACTGCAAGAATGAAATCGATAAGGCCCTATACTGGATATGGAGACGATCACTAGATACGGGAGAAATACCAAGCATCCTGAAGAGAGCGATCATAGTTCCAATATATAAAGCAGGATATCGATCCCATGCTAAAAACTACAGGCCAGTGTCGGTTACATCTCATCTTACCAAATTATTTGAAAAAATAGTCTGATAAAAAATTTATGATTTTTGGGGGAACTCGGAAATACTTAAATGATAACCAACATGGATTCCGGTCAGGAAGATCATGCCTATCACAACTAATGGAACACTATAACAATATTATTGATGCATTCGAAACAACGAAAACTATGATGTGATATACACAGACTTTGCCAAGGCGTTCGACAAGTGTGACCATGGAATCATAGCACATGCACTTAAACATATGGGAATAACAGGAAAAGTAGGAAAATGGGTATATAAGTTCCTTAGTGAGCTTCAGCAAGTCGTTACTTGTCAAAGGTCCTTAGCTCAGTACCACAAGGAACAGTATTAGCTCTACTACTCTTCATAATCATGCTAAATGATATAGATAAGTAAGTTACCAGTGACAGCACAGTAACATCCTTTGCCGATATCACAAAAATTAGTAGAAAAGTAAGAAACCTAGAGGATATAGAATCTCTACAAACAGACATGAACAGAATCTACAATTCGTCTGAAGGCAATAATATGAAATTTAACACTGAAAACTTTTAACTATTAAGGTAAGGAAGAAGAGAGGACCTAAACTCCATGGAATACTATACTCCAAATGGACAGGAAATTCAGAGAAATTGTAAAGCAAAGGATTTAGGTGTTGTAATGACTGACGACGCGAAATTTAAAACACCAAATAAGATAGAAGTAAACAGAGCAAAAAGAATAACTGGACAGATACTGAGAACCTTCAAACGAAGGGAGAGGAATATAATGATTCCTTTATTGAAAATACTTATCATATCCAAGTTGAAATACTGCTCGGTCTTAACATCCCTATATAAAAAAGAAGACATTAGTCAACTAGAAAAAAAAAGTGACTGTAAAATTAACCCACAGTTACTCGCGTGGGGTCATTGTGACCCAAGCAAATATTCTATAAACAATTTTATACGAATGGCAACACTTGTAATAACCACACCCACAGTAGCTTCCACACTCATCGAGTTGTTTATATTTCAGTGTTAATCAGTTGCTTACTGCGCCTGGTTCTGTGTTTATTAGTAGACGTTGACCCCACGCGACCATTTGCGTTTTGCTTTCTGCTGAATTCTGACCAGGGCCATCTAGAGGGCGATGTAAAATATGCCCACGAAATACGGACAACAAACATTCAACGAGATGCTCAAGGTGTAATGCATTCATTTGCAAGTTGCCTATGTGTATCAAATGTAGTGATTGTAATGATCTAGAGAGTTTTGAAAATGAAAATTAAAACGAGTTATACATTATATATGATGATGCGATATGATATATGTTTGATTGATTTGTTTTCAATATAATTGATTTTTTGGATTTTCTTAATATTAATGGCTTTATTAACCTAATTTGACATCATTACAGCTGACAAGAAAAGAAGATTTGAAAGAAAAAATATATATATAAATTGGGGTCACATTGACCCCACGCGGCTATTTATGTTCTAATTTCCCATGCGAATAACTGAGGGTTAAGAAACTATATAAAAGAAACTATATAAAACTATATAAAAGAAACTATATAAAAAAGAAGACATTAGTCAGCTAGAAAAAAAAGTGACTGTAAAATTAAGAAACTGCAAAGACAACAACATCAGAAAAATATTAAACAAATAAACCGCAGAGTATAGATTACGTGATACAGGATCTAATTGAGAAAATAGTTTTATTGTGAGAGGACCAAGACTGTTTTAAACAGCTGCCCAAGGAACTAAGGAACACAAGTGGTGTTGCGGTAGATATCTTCAAAAGAAGATTAGACGACTGGCTCAGAACAATCCCAGACGAGCCTGGCGTACCTGGCTGTGTGAGGTGAAGAACACAATAAACCAATTCTCTACTTTACCATCCCAATTGGAGAGGAGGGGCAACAAGCTTGACCTTCTTCAAATGAGAAATCATCGTACGAATATTTGAAAGGTTGAAAGGTATATATAATATACAGTAGGGTAGGTTGATTTTGGAACTGTGATCTTGGACTAGTCTAGATAGGAAGGTATTAATGTATCAAAAACGTTGCACCAACTCATATTTGTGAAAATGATTGTATTTTTTGAGGATTGTTAATTATTTTTAAGTTGTAAAATTGCCGAATTTTACGCGTAAAATCGCGCACGCGGCATTCGCGCAATGTAAACAAACAAAATATCGGACCTTATTTCATCAAAATAATCAATTAAAATTCGGCTTTTTTAACAAAACGATGCTTGAAACTTATTGTAAATGCATTATAGATGTTTATTAGTGTATTATTTTGTATTTTTTAATGATATTTACCTATAAAATGCGTATTAAATTAAGTTATTTTATGATGCGCTCATTTAATTGTTTATTTTCAGATATTTCATAAAAATGGGTAAAAAACGGAAGTCTGCAGTGTTAACTCGAAGTGAGAGTGCTAAAAAATTCAGTGGCCAGCCTTCCCCTTTGGATAAAACAGAGCTTTCTACCCTCCGCCAAGTTATTTAGTGCAGTTATTTCCTCCAAAACAGCCACCCGGACTTGAAAGACTATGATATTGCTAAAATGATAGCAAAGGATGTGATTGAGATCTGGCAGGCACTGAACCCGCGGCTGCTCCTGTATGAGGAATATTATGTAGTGAAATTGGTGGATAAAGTGTGCTTCAAGAAAGCAAAAGAGGTAAACAGGAAATCTCTTTCTACAGTCCAGGAGCAGAATCTCGAGGAAAAGCTGGATAAACATTTTGACATTTCTGCTTGCACCTGTAAGCTACCTGTTCGTCCCTGTGATGACAATGCTGTGAAGTGCAAGAAAGAAAATTGTCAAACACAGCACATAATCTGCACTTGTCCTCCCAGTAAGAAGGTAATGCTATTATTTTTTAAACTTTTAACTGGCATAACTTATTGCGATTAAGTGCCTTTTAAATGGAAGGAAATTCAATGCTTGTAATTGAAAAATATCCGCATTTTCCTCCTGTAATCTTCCTTCCCCCCCCCCCTGGTAATAGAAATTAATAATCAATTTTTTTTCAGGATTTAATCTCTTATTTTAGATCCGCTATTTAATATACTTTAATATTTCAGGTTCCAGTAGAGGAGAGAGAATACTTGAGAGATCAGAGGGCCAAAATAGGACCCAAGGGCTCTTTCCAGCTGGGATAGGCTGACCATATTTCCTTGAGACAAAAACGGGACATTGGGATGGCAAAAAAGGGACGGGGGTTATGTAATATTCTGTATTCATGAAAAAGTAAGTACATAAACCGGGACAAAATTGACATTTTTATTAAAACGACGGGACGGCCAGGAACTATAAAACAAACGGTACTGTCCCGTTCAAAACGGTACGTATGGTCAGCCTAAGCTGGGATCTGTGGATAAAGCTGCTGTGAAGAGAGACCAGAGGGCTGCAGCTGAAGCAGAAAGATTACAGAGCCAGATTCAACAGCAGCAGGAAGTGGATTTGGCCACTTTTATCTCCACACCTTCACAAGATATTTCTTTTGAATCCAGTTCAGGAGAATCAGGAAAGGTAATATTTTTTTTTTCTTATATCTTATCCCATTTTTACCCAAATTTATCCCTACTTTTTGTCCCTATTTCCCCCCTTTTTTCCCCCATTTTCGCTTTAGTAATTTATTCTTTTTTTCGCCCATTTTCGCCGACTTTTTACCTGAATTTTTACCCATTTTCCCCCCTATTTTCCCACTTTTTTCCCCCATTTTCGTTTAAGTAATTTATTCTTATTTCCGCCCATTTTCGTCGATTTTTACCCATATTTTTCCCTACTTTTTCCCCTATTTTCCCCCATTTTCGCTTTAGTAATTTATTTTTTTTTTCATTTCAGCCATCTGGTGGTGAAGCTAAAGAGTTCAAGCCAAGGAGGCACCCAAGTGTAAGTTACAGCTTTTTGAAAACCCCCAGATATGCCATGGAATTGATCAGGGGTGATGTTTCTTCCAATCTTGGGGCATGTCTTGCTAATGCCTTCCTCCTGGACTTACAAGCTATGAACCTGCTTAATCCTGGCCTTGATGTGAAACAGATAATAGTTGATAAATCGAAAATGGACAGGGAAAAAGCTAGAATGAAAGTGAAAAGTGATGAAAAGCACAATGAGGGTCTGGAAAAGTTAGCCTGTATTGGGGTTGATGGGAAAGTTGACAAGGACACTTTGCTGTACAGAGAAGTTAAGGATGAAAATGGGGAGACTAAGCTGAAGAAAGGAAAGGGACAAGAGCACCATTTGACTTTCACAAAGGAGCCGGGAACTGAAAGTGGAACATACCTTACTCACAGAGTCATCCCAATTAAAGGTGCGACTGGAGTTCTTCTTGGTGAAGAAGTCGCTAGTGTCTTGGAGGAGTTTAACAGTGTTCATACCCTGAAAGCTGTCCTCCTTGACAACACAAATACAAACACTGGCTGGGAGGGAGGCCTTGTAACAGCTCTTGAAAATAAAATTGAGCGGAAATTGCACACCATTGGCTGTTCACTCCATCAGATCCGCTGGGAAAACTCTGTGAAATTGACTACCAAGATCTGCCACAAGTGGAATCCACCAAACTCAGTGGCCCCCTGGATGACATGGAATTTGCTGAGGAGACACTGAATGATCTCAGTAGCGACCAGAGGCCTCTTTTGGAGTATGTGCTTGGAATTTCCAGGGCAAAGTCAACCCAAGATTTGCTGCCTGGAAAATTGGACCATTAAACCATGCAAGATGGTTGACTTTGGCAATTAGATTGATGTGTCTGTGGACCAGAGGTGCTTACGCTCCAGAACTACAGGATAAGCTTTACCAGGCCATCAAGTTCATTGTGGAAGTGTATGCAGTCAGTTGGTTTGAGATCAAAAGGGACAGCAAGTTCCACAATCAGCAGCTATACATCTTTAACATGATCCAGAGGATCAAGCAGCAGTCTGAAGAAATCCAGGGTGTTGCTTTCAAGAACCTGAAGTACAATGCTTTTGCCTTGCTTCCCGAGAATGTGCTGTACTCCATGATGAAGTCTGATGACTTGGAAGTGAGAGAAGCTGCTCTCAAGAAAATTCTGTCCATCAGGTAAGCATTTATTAATTTAAAAAAAGTGAAAAAAATTTGATTATGGGGATTTATTTAATAAAAAAAAGGCCCGAGTTCTATAAATCCCCATAATCGAATTTTTTTTCACATTTTCTTATCCCAATTCCCCCCTTCCCCTCTGATAATGGAAATAATCTTACCTTCTTTCTGAAAAAAAATTCGATTATGGGGACTTATAGAACTCGAGTTTTTTTTTTTTTAATTTAAGTTTAATTTAAATCAGCAATTCTGAGACTAATAGGGATTAAATCTTAAACTGGAATAAAAAATAAATTAATTATTATTCTTTCAGAAGTGGGAAGCCAGCCAAGAAGAGGCTGAAGAAGATCACAGCCATCAACATTGAAGCTACCCACTGGTCAGAACTAATCAACCTTTCTCAAAGTGGCATCTGTGAACCTGCTCTCACAGAAGACTTTTCTGACCAGGAGCTTCAAGAAGCATTGCTGAATGGCACCAAGCTGGAGCTGCCTGATCTGCCTTCACATTCTCAGAGTGTTGAAAGGGCCGTGAAGCTGACATCTGAAGCTTCCCATACTGTTTATGGACTCGAATCAAGGCACAAACACATTCTGGCCAAAGCCCTAAGCCGCCAGATGAGGCCTTCCTTTGCTTCTAAGGGCTCTTACAGTGAAAATTATGATCTTGGGATCTAAATATGTCTATTTGACTCTGTACGTTTTTTTAACTTTTTTTCAATAAAATTGTAAGTTTTTTCAGGATTTTTTTATGAAAATAGCATGTTTTTTTCGGCCGAAAATTGGGAAAATGCGGTATTTTTCGGTACGATTTTTTGACGATTTTTGAAACGGTTTCCTCAAAAAACGGTTAAAGCTAGGGATCTGAAATTATTTGTCAGTTATCATATTAAGCCCTGACTATGTCGACTAGTCCAAAGTCGATATCTAAAAAAATGCGGAAAATCAACCTACCTTAATATACAGTATTCTAATGACTACTCAATACTCTTTGACTACTTCACTTTCAAAATGGAATATATTCTATTCCATTCTCCTTTCGCTGAAATCTTCATTTTAGGAGATTTCAATGTTCACTACCACCTTTGGCTTTCCTCCCATTTCACTGAAATCCCTGGTGAACTACCTTACAACTTCTCTATCTTGAATGACCTACAGCAGATTGTACAACACCCTACTCATATCCCCAATCGCCTTGGAGATAGAAATAAATCCAGAAGTTGAGCCTAACTGCTCCCTTCTTACTCCCTCAAGCTTTTTCTCCGTTCGGCTCCTTCGACCACAATCTTAACTCTTTTTCCTCTCATATCGCTCCAGTTCGGCCTTTGGATCCTCCCAAGAGGAGACGCCTTGGCACTTTGGCGACGCTGATTGGGAGGCACTTCGGCAGTACTTCTGTGCTTCCGTGGTCGGGGCCCCTCTGAGCGCGGTGAGCACATCACGGAGGTAATTCTCTCGGGCATGGAGGCCTACATCCCACTTTCTTTACCTACTACTATGCAAAAGAAACAGTGGTTTAATTTTGCTCGTTGTAATGCTATCTGCAACAGAGGAGGAGGCTTTCAGAAGATAGCGTCGCCATCCAACTCTTAATTCTCACTCAGCTTATATTTCTGCCCCGAATCTTGCAAAATCTGTTTTTCGACTCCCCCCACCCAAATTCCTTCATTTCAGAAAAAAATTTGAAAACCTATCCAATTCTAATTCTTCTCACTCTTTCTAGCATGTAGCCAAGAACATCTCCAATAACTTTACTTCTTATTTCTCTTCTCCTTTCCATTCTGTCGGCTCAGTTGCCGTCTCTTCTGATAAAGCTGAACTCTTCGCTCAAACTTTTCGCCTACAACTCAACCCTGGACGATTCCGGTGCTGTTCCTCCATTTTTTCCCTGTGACTTAATTATGTCTGAAATTAGAATCTTTTCCAAAGGCATATTTGCTGCCCTATCTGGTCACAACTCTAGGAAGGCGTACGGTCCTGATGGTGTCCCTTCTGTCGTTCTCAAGCACTGTGATTCTGTGCTGACACCCTGCCGAGTCAAATTCTTTCGTTTTTGTCTTTCATGTAGTACTTTTCCTTCCTGCTAGAAGTTCGATTTCATTCAGCCCCATAGAAGGGCGACCGCTCTCAACCTTCCAACTATCGTTCAATTGCTTTGATTTCTTGCCTCTCTAAAGCTTTTAAATGTATCCTTACTAGAAAGATTGTTAAATATCTCTCTACTCCCATTCTTCTTTCAGATCGTCATTATGGGTTCCGCAGGGGACGCCCCACTGGCGATCTTCTTG
The DNA here is from genome assembly GCA_023014485.1 of Bathynomus jamesi. Lineage (NCBI taxonomy): Eukaryota > Metazoa > Arthropoda > Malacostraca > Isopoda > Cirolanidae > Bathynomus > Bathynomus jamesi. The sequence goes on from JAJOZX010000101.1 coordinate 1,860,747, forward strand.
CATATCTCTCTGATTCTTGGTCATCCTCTTTTCGGGATTTCGATGAAATCTTTGCTATTGCGCTAGATATCAAAAGCTTTTGATGGAGTCTGGCACAAACCCTTAATTTCCAAACTGCCCTCCTTCGACTTCTGCCCTTCCATCTGTGTTTCCTTTTTATCGTGATTTTTTTTGGAAAGATTATATATACTCTCTCCCTAAAACAGCTTCGAAGAGGTTAGGTGTGTTGTACCGGCTCCGCAGTTTCCTCACGCCCCTGTATAGAATACGCTTCTCATGTGGGGAGTGGGTTAACCCACACAGCTGTACCTGACCGAGTGGAATCAAAGGCTTTTCGTCTCATCGATTCCTCGCCTCTTACAGACTGTCTTCAATCCCTCTCTCTTCGCTGGAATTTTGCATCACTCTCTCTTTACTATTGATATTATAACGGACACTGCTCTTCTGAACTCTCCAACTGCATGCTTCCTCCTTTAAGGAGAGCACGCAGTACCAAACACTCGACATATTCTCATTCCTTTTCTGTCGAGATCTCTCATGCAAGGGGTAATCGGTTAAATGTTGCTCACGTTGGGCTTCCATCATGAAAAAGAAAAACTATAGTATTTTTCATTAACCATTACTTATTCAGGCTATAGTGGATTTAATTTTCCAGAAGAGTTCCTTGTTCCATGCACGGTCTGTGTGTAACATAAAAGTCTCTCAGGGGGACCATTCTGGGTTGTAACACATTAAACGTACGTGTTATGTGTCTTGAAGAGTGGACGCTCAAATTTTCCTGTTGAGGTTTAAGTTTTGTATTTTGATTAAAAATACAACAGTTACACTTTTACTGTGATGTATTCGATCCAACGTAAATGCATCTAGTTTCTTGCGCATATTGAGGTTCTGAATGTAGCGGTCTGGGAAGTTTTAAACCCTAGACCATGTCCCAAAGCTGGTTTCTATCTGCTTAGCAGATAGCTGGTGAGGGAAGCTATATTTTGGGACCTCTTTGCTAATGATTCGTTGCCCATGTTGGGGTTCCATCATGAAAAAGAACTATAGTATTTGTCATTTATCATTACTTGTTCGAACTATAGTGGATTTAATTTTCTCAGAAGAGTTCCTTGTTCCATGCACGGTCTGTGTTTATCGTATGTATATATATATATATATATATATATATATATATATTATATATATATATATATATATATACCACGGAGTTTTCGTGGTGCAAATCTTTTCGAATCGTCTGTTCCGAATGAACTCTACAAATAACAAATTCCATACATTAGTGGTTATCTCGTCAAAGGATCGCTTGATAAATGAAGTGCGTTTGATTGCTGCCATCCGTTTATTTGCTACTGGAATGGAACTGAAATGAAGTCAACTTAATCTTTCTACAGCAGGAGACGACTGCCCCAATTCTCTCTCTCTCTCCACTGTCAATATGACTCACCTGAATAATTTATGAAACCTTAATCTATAAAGAACTTCTTTTTCAGTAGTAGTGGTACTCTTCTGGAAGGCAGGAAAAAGAGAACTCCTTCCCAATTTATTGTTCAACTCTGTAATAATGAAAACGAAATTTCTTGTATTATATGAATTGTTCCTATATATATATATATATACACATGGAGATTCCTAAATGTATTTCATAAATCGCAGGATGTATTCTTGAGACAAAAGTAAAGAAAGAAAACCATATAAACATAGGTCGAGAAACCCTTAGGTATCGGGCTATAGCACGCGACAGAAAAATGAAACTCCTAAAGGGAATATCTCGATGCTGTGTATCTTGACAGTAGATACGGCGTGGTGGTCCTATTCTGTGGCCACCTCAGTCACGAGACTTAAATCCTCTTCATTATTACTTGTGGGGGGGGGGTCATTTAAAAAGCCTGGTTTATGTTACGGAAGTCCGAGCACGTGATGAATTGTGGCAACGAGTTCGAGACAATTGCGAAACGATCCTCAATACTCCAGGAATTTTTGAGTGTGAACTGAGACATGCATTCAAGAAGTAGGAAAGAATTTCGAACAGTCACTTTAATGAAGCAAATGTATCGCACTGTGTATTTAGGAGTTTCATTTTTCTGTCGCGTGCTATAGCTCGAAACCTACGGGTTTTTCGACCAATGTTTATATGGTCTTTTTTCTTTACTTTTGTCTCAAGAATACGCCCTGTGATTTATGAATGTATAAATAATGGGTGTTTCATAACATGTGGGACGCACTTTCAGGATGGATTCAGGACCTGAAAACACTGAAAAAAGTTTATATAAACATACGCCCGAATTCGCTTTGTTTCCGTGTTCCAGCAATTCTTTTCGCAAACTGTTTACAAACACTGCTTGCCGACAATGTTTGTGAGTGTGTCCGAGACTTATTTCATGTATGGCTTTGCCGAGTGTAATGTTTCGTACTCTCTATGACATGTTTCAATATCGTTGAGTGTAAATCCATCAGTCAGTCAGAAGTGCATCGCGGTGTTTCACTGTTCATATTCATAACTTCTTACCGTGAATAAATGCAGCCCAGTGAAAAAAAACTTAAAAGCTTTTGTGCTATTCACTGATAGTGTGCATTTGAAGTGAGAATGGAGGCTTATTCAAACAGAGAAATGTCAGACATGAAGAGTATGGGCGCAAAATGGACGAGTGCAAGAATGTTGCAATGCAATGTCGATCAATGGTGCAAGAGTTTATGCAACAAAGGGGGAGGGGGTTGTGCAACAAGGGGAGGGGGTTGTGCAATGAAGGGGGAGGGGTTATGTAATGAAGGGGGAAGGGGTTATGCAGCAAATCAATGCTACAAAGGGGGGAGGGAGCTTTGGGGGGAGAAGAGAGGATGACCTCCCCCCAAAAGGGGTAACCTTAACTTAAGAGAGGGAGAGAACGGAGAAGGAGGAGGGTCTTTGGGGGAGAAGGTGGGATGTCCTCATCCCCCAAAGGGAAACCTAACCTAAGCCTTAACTTAAGAAGGAGAGGGGTGTTCGCCTGGCTCCAGTCAGACGCATAAAGAGAGTTCATCTGTGCGCCCGCTCTCTTATAAGGTGTAAATCAGCCAGTTGGCTTAATCCGACAGTTAGCTTAGAAGGCTTAATCTGACTTAGAAGACGTAAATGGCTTGTTCAGGTGTTCATTATTAGGGTTGAGTTGCCAGATAGCGCTACTTATTTAATTAATGCATATATTCTTGACAGTTGGCTTAGAAATCCGTCAGTCGGTTTAGAAGGCGTAACCAGCCACTTGGTATACATATAATTAAATAATAATATCGTTTAAATATACAACCAAAAGAATTAAGTAAAACACCATTACATCATTCTGTTTATTTAGAAGAATTATTGGAATTAATTTCATGAAATATATAGAAAATAAATATACAATCCTATACAAACGATGGAATACATATGATAACAAAATAAAAAATATAATAATAGTATAAGAAATACGAACGAGGAATATATATATAATCAAAAAATAAAATAAAAATAATATAATACAAAACGATGGAGTATAACCATCAATATAACAGTACAGGAGAAATATATATACACACACACACACACACACAATTATATTAAATAATTAAATACATTGAAAATAAATATACATCAAAATACATACACTTTATCTTCTACTGCGCTTAACTAAAACATTAAACTCGCAAGTAATCGAGCCTACAGTCACATCATTATTGCTTTGCACTACGCAGTAAATACGATCTAACATTATTTCACTGCACTAGTTTTGTGTCCACTTTACATCCGGTTGGCAAGTTATCTTTAAACACGGCTAGAATACATTAAAAAGCACGCACATAGAGGTCATCGTTAGCCACAACATCATTATTAAATACAAGTTTATGAACACTCCTTTCCAATCGAGGGTTTATTCTTACCGACCCGAGGTTTTCAGTCGTGAACTCTTCTTCACACTGCATAGCGGCAGTTGAAATAATCTTCTAAGTCGTAACGACAGCTGCTCATTACATAGAAAAATAGTTCTTCGAGGTGAACGGTGTAGGTGAGCTCAGCCCTGTACCGCTCAAGTGCTTTGTACCAAAGTTCATGATATTTCAAAGAGTCTAAACCTTTTAAATAAGCATCCAGCTCTAGACCATTCTCGCCTTGTTCAGTCCTACACTCGGTAAACCCATCGAGCAGAGCGGTGTATGCGTATTCAAGAACCGTATCAAAATAAAGCATATCTGTAATACGCGCGTCTAATATAGGCTTCAGCTTGCGGAAACCGACGATTTCAAACATTCTGTCGAGGATGAAACAGTTTCGCGAAGGGACTAGAACATTATTATCAGAAGCATTCTTCCACATCAGTCGTATATCAATGCATGGCTGATCGCTATTTATACATAACGTACAAACAATGGCATTTGAGGGGGTATCACTAATCTGCTCTCTTCTTGTACCTACACCTGCAGGAATTTTATAACGATCCTCACTCCACTTCTCTACTACCACGAAGACTCTATTCATCTCCTCAACACTTAAATAAACAACATTCCGTTTACCAGAGTTTGTTTGCTTACAAGTCGTTTCCAGTACATAGTTAATGGCACCGGTTTTACGCCTGAACACGCGCAATGCCTTCCTCACGGACACATCGTACACGGCATTGAGAATACTGCTCAAAGGAAGTTCCATCATATTCGAGGCGTGCACGACCAGTCGGTTCAAGCTCTGAGATGACTATGAGCCACAGGCGAGCTGATCGGCTCGACGGGAGGAGTGAGTCACACCATAAGCTGATGAAACGTGTACGGCGTTGTTCCAACGTGAATACTTGTATCCTATTATACTGGGTAGGTGTTTTGAGAAATTTTCCGATACATGAAGCAATACCGGTTTTAATGTTTTATCACTCCCACTCCCCAGAATGCACACCAGACATTTTCGTTCAGGGGGAATTTCACGAACTAAACACATTTTATTCACACTCCGGTGCATTATTTGAGAGAAACAGATGACCATATTTTTCATTTTTGCTTAGCATACGATACTCGTCTCTAAATTCTGTTAAATACTCAGGCAGGCATTTAGCCACAACCTCACTACAAACCTCGTCATGATATATATTAATGTAGTGGTAAAAATACTTAAGATTTTCCATGATGACAAGGTTTACATTCTCAGTCGCAGGGTACGAGTACACGGTATGATGCAGCATCACATAATACCGCTTATGGCACGTCTCATCAACAAGACTCATTAACCATAACCGTTGTTTCTCTTCTGCACACGTTGTTTCTTCCACTTCACGGTATATGTAACCTTTTATAAAGTTTAGTCCTGCAACATAGTTCAATACATCACTTGTACCACGAAATCCTGCATTGCTCTCGCCAGAATAGCCGTAGAGTATGTGTATCTCTTGTTCCTTTGCACGATTCAATGTAGCCTTAAAGGTAGGCTGACCATACGTACCGTTTTGAACGGGACAGTACCGTTTTGTATGGGTTTTTGTATGGGTTCTGTCACTGAAGAATAATTGTAAGCTCAATATGTTTATGTACTTACTTTTTCATGAATACAGAATATTACATAACCCCCGTCCCTTTTTTGCCATCCCAATGTCCCGTTTTTGTCTCAAAGAAATATGGTCAGCCTACTTAAAGGTATTGAAGGAGGGTGGAATAGGGAGCCATTCGGTAACCTTATATTCACACTTTGCCGAATACCACTTCATAAACGTCGAAAACGCAATATTAAAGGTAGCCATTACTATTTTTCGTCTACGTGGGAAAATACACGTCTGAGACCCAGGGCTTGCAGCGATGAACTGAGCAAGCAGGGAAGAGATGTGCCCAGGTAGTAGCAGGAGTCACGTGACCGATCATACAGGTGGGCGGAGCTTAGAACTTTCTCCTGTACACCGCTGGGCGGAGCTTAGAATTTTCTCCTGTAAACACCCACACACACACACACACACACACAAAGGGAAAAGTGAAACGCTAATTGAAACATGATTTATTTAATAAATGAAATATTCAAGGTATATATATTTAGAAATACGTGTAATAAATAAACATATCATTAACAATAAACATATATAACAATCAAAGATAATTATCCAAAGGGTACGGTATCATAGGTACCAGGCACTTTGTAACGTTTCCTATAGGTGTTACGACACACCTTTGTACCCCTAAGCTCCTTCACGCCCCAAAGCTTCTGCGCCCGAAAATTGTGGGTCCCTACAGTTAGTTGGGATGGCTGGTCGCCCTCATCATCATCCAAGCACACTAAATCCTTCAACGAATCAAAGTTAACGACCCGCCGATTCGCCTGGTTGAGCGTGATACCCTTAGCCTTCACGATATATTTCATAGCCTCCCCCACCCTCACCCGTACCCCATAAGTTTTTGGCCTTGTTGAGACAAAAGAGTCGTCGTATGTGATGTCTCCATACTCATCCATGATCTCATCAGTCAACTCTCCGAGGAATACACCAATAGGAGACATGTACTTACCCTCCCTCCCTGTGAATATCACACTATCTCTATCGGCGTACAAAACCCTTCCCCCAAGAGAATGCAATAGGCACCAAAGTTTGATGCGTGCGTAGGCCGTTGTGAAGCTGGCTACAGGTATGTTTGTAATCCGTGAGGTATCTGTGTCCAATTCGGTATTGTTGTATTGTTGTACTTTATTATGTAAGTGTTACCTACATTCACGATCTCCATGACCTCTTTATCGGGAGCGTTGGCATAATCCCAGACTTCACTATAACTTTTTGCCAAACGAACGTTCCCTTTGCCAGTATTCTGTGCAAATTTTCCAAAAAGACTATTTAGACACAACTTTCCACTAAAGCGCTTGCCAGGGTTCTTTACAATTTCGGAACGGTCAAGCTGTATACCTTCACGGTCACGGTAACGTTGAATATAATCCGATTTTTCATCTTCGGTATCAACTCCTCGCGGATACCCCTTATCCTTCAAAAAAGCGTTTATATATGGCGTGAAAAGGTTGGGTAGCTTCTAAAACCTCCACACGTCATGTATCTTCAATATTCTATAGCCATGGCGAACAGTTTGATCCAGCTCTGGGCTTGTATATACACCTCTGATCTTACGCTGGTTGGTTGTATGATTACATTTCCCATTGTTCTCCTCTGCGCACTTCACGCACAGGGGAAACATGAGCTTGTGGTCTATAACGACGGGTAAGACCGGCATTCATAAATCGCGTGGGGGGAGCACATCTACGAAAGAAAGGCCGAAATAGTACCCGTTCAAATTTGTTGAGAACACCTCAATGGTGGGCAGGTCATGTCCCACCAGTTTCTCAGTTGCACCCACGGGGTAGGGATTGTTGTTTATTACATAGGGATTAAAGAACAGAGGTAGTAGTAATGGAGTTTCACGCCCTCCGTAGGCGGAAAGTATAGCTTGAAGGGTTTTGTACGCCCTCCGAACAAGCTCTCACCGCATTTGAGGGAATCCAACACCGTTGAACGTTTGATCGTGTTTATTTCTTCACAGTACTGTCCATCTGTTTCCATCCATGCATCATACTCATGCTCCCTGAAGACTTTTTGAGTGAACTTGGAGCCTATAATTTGATCGCGGGTGCAGGACCACGCAAGACTGTCGGCAGGAGATCTACCATCAATATCTCCTACGATTCCACGCTCAGTACGGGGGCATCCTTGCCACCAGCAACCGCTAAATGAGTACACAGTCTTCTCACCAGTGGCAAGGTTTTCCCTTAGAACATCAACCCAAAAAACACGACCATTAATCTTAATGGGTACTTTCCCCGTACTGCGGGCATGCTTTATGTGTACACCTCTCTGCTGCTGTATGTGTATGAACCAGTAAAGAGCCTTGTGCCCATAACTGCGAGGATTGTTTCTGTGAATGACGGCTAAGGTGTCTTTAGGCATGAAGTTATTCTTGAACACCGAAAAACATAATGAGGCGATCGTGGTTGCGACTTGCAACGGATCGCATTTGAAACAGTCTATGTACAATGTACATCCTTCTAAAGGCCTGGAAACATACTCTAGGCACGCGCACATCATTCACGCAATAACGCTCACATTCATCAGCAATATTATGAGGCTTAGATTCATTAAAACTGTTGTAATAGCGGTCAAAATCTTCACGTTCATCTGTACTCATACATTCATAGTTAAAGTAATGTTCGGGTGGAGGTAGTCCTACGTAATATAAAGTTCCGCTAGTGAGGAATGTGTAAAGGAAATATTCTTTTCAAACTTCAGCAGCTACGCCCATCACCTTGGTTAGCTTTGCTAATTTACAAGGTGTGAATAATAAAGTGTTTTTAAACTGTACATTACCTCTTATTTGCATCTGTATAAGTTTGTTTCCTCTTTTCAAGGGATCACCTGTAAATATCTCAGATGACTCGTGCTCAAGCAGCTCCTTATAAAGAAACTGTGTGTCAAATTTTGCCCCGTCATGGGAAAGAATATACACAGTCGTTTTTTTGAACTTGTCCCCTAACTTGACAATATAGGACACAAAGAGTTTTACAGAGCTATCGTGGGCAGTTCTTTTAAAAATGTTTGTCCGTTTACCACATTTGTGATACTCATCTCACTCGATCTCAATACACTCATCACAGATAGTCTGGCTTACAAGTAAATGTGGAATAAGCTTTTTGGTTTCAGCTTTCGTGTATATTTCTATATCGTGTAACACGGTTATACAAGGGCTATTTCTAGGCTATTTCCATCATATGAAACATACCACATTCACAGATTCTCATTTTCCTGCACGTGCCAATTGATTTATGGAGCTCCAAACAGTTGTTATTGAAAAATGTGCGTCTGCACACATCACAATCCCTCTTCTCAGATTCAACTACACGGCTTTCACATTTGGAGCTTTTACACTGTTCACATACCATGTGGCAATCTTTACAGTGTTTCACTATATCATCCGAAAACTCGATACATCCTTTACACAAATCATGATGCCTTTCATATTTAAGACTTTTATCATAACTCGTGTAAATGTCCCTTATATTACGGATGGGACATTTACGTTGTTCCTGATAGCCCTAAAATAAGTACGGGTCTTGTACGATCTCTCACACTGCTTTTAAAAACATACACAGTCCTACGACGATCATCCATTCCAAATACAACTGTACGAACATTCATTTCCTGTTCTACAGTTCTCAGCTCTTCAGAGCGCATATTACAGTCAAACTCAAGTTTACAGTCTACAGCTAGTTTACGGGGACGCTCCACTACCGTAGGCAACTAAATGTTTTTGACCAGTGTATTTAATACATTAAACATACGGGCCAAGACTACTGCTATAAAGCCGCAACCACGATCGGCGTTTATGTGCCGTCTATAAATAGCCTGAGAATTGAAGTTAAGAGTATAAAGTGTGGCACTATGACCCACAACACGGAATACACGGTCAATATTTACCGTAAAGTTGTCCATATTGAAGGCTATACTACTTTGAGAGGCCTGCATTATACGACCAAAAATATACTCTATATCTACAGCTGCCAAGCGTCTGAACGTTATTACTACCCAAAAATCATCTACATCCCCGTCGTCTGACCCGAACCCGAAGGACAGCCGCGTTCTGACTTCACGTTCGTCGCGGTTCTGAAAGGCAAACTCCACAATACGTTCAACTACGCGCCGTAGTCCGTGTTCAACACCAGTGGATCTAGGATCAACCTTGACTATATACCGATTTCTAGTTAAAGCTGGGGTGGGGGTAGCGGTGTGCACCAACTCGAATGTTATGCCATCCTCTACAGAACGAGAAGCTGTTGCTGCTGCTGTGGAGGATGTACCCGGAATTGTACAGGAATAAGGGGGTATATTTGAGGAAGGTACTATTGTCGGGGTTGTGCCGTAAGACGTAGAGGGTTGGGGCTCTATTACTGGGGACCTAACAACCGGCGCAATCCTGGCACGTTTTATACCTGACGTGGAGGGTTCTTCATCATGCTTCCGCTTTGAATTGTCGCGTTCTACTGGTATCGTTGGTGTGGACTCGGCAGTGAGGATGGAGTCTGTAACAATAAGTACACTGTCGTCGGGGTTATCTGTAATATCGATGATGGGGTGCTGTACTTCATCGTCATTCACGGTTCTGTGGGAGAAGAGAAAAATAAGACTGTAGAATTTAAGGATCATCACTTAATTATTTATCATATTTTGTAAATGACCCACTTAGGAGTGTGACGTGTTAGAAATGGATTCTGTAGAAAAATTCAGGTTCACGAGCCCATCTACATGTATTATATCTAGCCTTACAGGATGTGGTAAAACTGTGTTTATGCTTGAAATCATTAAAGAAAAGAGAGAGATCTCAAAATTTGTGCATAAATTTATATGGTGCTATTCGACGTATCAATCTGTTCAAAGAGTACTAAGATGATATTTTGCTCAACAAAGGTGTATATGACGTTAATTCGTTAAAGGGAAATGAACATACAGTCATTGTAATTGACGATCTCATGTTGGAGATGGATAAAACGTTTGCCAAGACATTTACAGTATTCTCCCACCATCTTAACATAAGCGTGTTCTTCATGATTCAGAATCTATTTTTAAAAAATACACAATATCTAGTCTTATTCGCGTAACGTAGAGATAGATGTATCACAAATTGCGGTATTAGCCAATCAAATATTCCAGAATCAGCGTAAGGAGTTTTTGGAAGTTTATAAAGAAGCTACAAGCCAGCGTTACGGATATTTGCTTTGTGACATTCATCCGCGAAACACGTTTAGGGTGCTTCTAAGAACAAATATATTTCCAAACGAGCCTGAAACGGTGTATATTCCAGAATGACAAAGAGGCTAATGAAATACGATAAGTTAATAAAAATCTATCATCGACTGCTCCGGGCAATGCAACAGTTGTTTGCTAAAAATATTGACTCCGACATTTTAAAATGCATCTGTGAAATCTGTCTTAAGGTTAAATTGCAATGTATCAATGAAACTTCCTCAGAAGGCTCGCCTACGCCGTTAGAAGAACATAATACGTGCACTCGCTCGTAAAGGTCAAACTGTGGGCAAGAAAAAACGAATTATTGTACAAAGATGAGGTCATTCCTCCCCATCTTATTTTCAATTTTTGGCCCTTTATTGACTAGATTAATATAATGAAGAAAGTGGTATTGATTCCACACGAGGTGTATGCTTCACTGCAAAGTTCAAATAGTCCAGATACGGTTCTAGATCCCAGTAAAAGCAGGCTTAAAAGAATGGAAAGCGAATTGTTAGCCCTACTAAACAGTGACAAAACACCTGATGAGAAAAGAATTTTATACCAAGAGCTCTGCAGAAATTTGTTCACGAGTACAAAAATTATAAGAATCCGACAGAGATCCCCGTCGTTATTAGACACAACACGGACAACGATGGGAATGGTGACATAGGGCCTGTGTCCGACGACAGAGCTGACCAACCAAAGATTAATGGGTCGGCCCACAACATATCGAGCATGTATTAAAAAGCACCCTCCCACATACATTGAGGAATAAAGGTTTAAGTCTTTTTCATCTATTGAATGAGGATCCCAACATAATGGACCGATACAGGTGAGATCATTGTGGAAGGAGCAAAGGTACAGGGATCGAATATCGTAGACATCGTCCATGATCTGGTGAGAAAGTGGGATAGGCCCTCACCATCAGGATGGAAGCATATTAAAGCAAGACTACAACAAATAAATGTCCCCAAAACAATGATAGGAAATCTGAACAGGTTAAAACTTGGAACATGCATCGCACGTGCCACAATTGAAACGCCATCACCCCCGGCGGTAACACCTCTGAAGAGGAGAAAGAAGAGGTTAAACAACGGTCAACCCTACCCACGTGCCTCTAAAATACGCAAATGGCTAACATATTAAGAAGACGTTATTATGACATTTCTAGCCCAGCCTCCTACGGAGGCGTAGATAGACTGTACAGAAGTGTTTACAATGATGGAGTAGGGAAAAAAGATGTTGAGAGGTTTTTGCGAGAGCAGAACGCTTATACACTTCATAAGCCTGTGAGAAAAAGGTTTAAAACAGCGAAGACAACAGCTGCTTCGATTGACTCTATTTGGCAATTAGATATAACAGACATGCAAAGACATTCACTGTATAGCGATGGTTACCGCTACATCCTATTCTTAATAGATATATTCCCTTGATATATGTGGCTAATTCCTCTGAAAAATAAATCGCCTGAAACAGTTGCTAAACCACAAAAACCATGATGTTGAAAGAAAACAGGGTTACTGGATATTTTTGTACGTATATGGGGAAAGAATTTATTGGCCGACCTTTTCAGAACATGAGAGAGTTTAATATCAGCTGCTCCACTACCAATTCTATACATATGACATCTTTAACTGAAAGAGTTCAACGTACCATACAGGAACGCATGCATCACTATGTTACACATAAAAACAGAGATTTTTAGACATTCTGGAATCAATGGCCTCACCCTACAACCGCTCACACCTTCGCACGATTGGGGCAACACCTAATGAGATTTTAGAAAGGGGTACGCGCCCAGAGCCTGATGTGAGAAGAGATGGAACACCACCACCACACTCTGCGTGTTTCAAAATCAATGCTTATGTAAGGATGTCGCGTTCGGGAAATAAATTCGAGAAGGGATTTGAGCAAGGCTGGACACGTGAGATTTTTAAAGTTAGTGCTATGAGACCTAAAGACGAGATAATGTATTACGTTGAAGATTTGAATGGGGAAGAAATCGCTGGAGGCTTTTACCGCGAGGAGTTGCAGAAAGTGGCATTTAATTTAGGAAAAAATGTGTTTAAAATTGAGAAAATTTTAGGAAGCGAAGGTTGAGGAAAGAGAAAAATGTACCTGGTGAAATGTCTAGGGTTCCCAGAGAGCTTCAACACCTATATAAAAGTTGATGCAATAATGAAGCTTAAATAGTATGCAACATGGCGCCTAACCATTTCTACGTCACATTACCGTCCTCCTCGTCCCTCTCTGTACATCCTAACAACACCGTGGCCAACTTTGTAACAGAGCTCCACGGGCCTATTGAATTGGATCGTGATTCGTATGATGTGGAGATATGCGAAATTCAGCTGGACACCCTCTTTTTAAATAGTGATTATAAAGATCCCGTTTCTACGATTCTTAGAGACCATAATAAGTGTGAAAAAGCCGGGGTAAGTCAGGATGAAACTATACGTATCGCCCGGACTGAGGATGCACGGTATTACAGTACAGTAGTAACACTTGGTCCGGGCCGTTATGGTGCGGCTGAGGATGTTGTGAGAGATTTAAATGTAAGTTTAAAAAACTTAAATCTTACGGCTGATTTAGTATATGAAATCGTAAACAAAGAAAACACTGCACATACTCTAATCCTAAAATCAAAGGCTAACAGAAATATTAAAGACAAAGGGCTGTTCAAAATTATAACCTAGGGGCGATATCGATTAGCATTCCAAAGAGATACTTTGGATGAGGTACAAAATGACTTGTCCAGCCTAATGTATCAGATGAAATTGAAGAAATTGGTTGCTGGCTATACACCTCCAGACATGTGCTATATTTACAGCAATATAGTGGAGCACCAATTTGTTGGGGATAACCAGCCACGCCTGCTAAGCATTGCTCACATTCCCAACCATAGAGGGAAGAGTTTGAGTATTACATATGACAGGCCCCATTATGTGAATGTCGCAGCTCAGCTAATCTAATAACCAATATCTCAATTTATACAGTGCCCGCGAAAAGTATCCGATCACTCAAGAAAATACAATATTTTCCCTTGATATTCAGAGACACGTAATTCACTTTCTATTTGTTCTAGCGACATCTGGTAACTTTGAGGTTGCTCGCTGATATGAGAGCTATCCAACGCATTCTCAAATTAGTGTTCTGGTAGCCTTCGTTGCGGGTGGCTGTGTCTCAAATTTGTCAGATTTCACTGTTTGTGTAAATTTCTTGATATTTTTTTTTTTTTACAGAAAGTGGTGTAAATAAAATTTATATATAATGTGTGCTAAAAAACAACTTAAGAGTGATTGTCGAGGTGCTATTGTTGCTTTGCATGCATGTGGGAAATCACAGAGACAGATAGCTAAGGAATTAAACATATCCCAAAGTACCGTTAATTTATGGGTTTCACGGGCTAAGAACAATGGTGGCCTAACCACGCCAGTCCCTAAAAAACGATCTGGCAGACCGAGAAAAACAAATTCGCGAACAGACAAACTTATGAAACGTTTAGTATTGAAAAACCCAACAATAACTGCGAAAGAAATAAAATTTAATATGAATAATTTGTTATCTGGTGTTTCTGAACGAACTATCCAGGAGCGGCTCCAAAAAGAACTCGGATTACCATCTCGCCATGCTGCTAAGAAACCGTTCATTAATGAAAAAATGCGTAAAAAACGTGTCGCATTTTGTAAAAAATACATTCATTGGACTGTTGATGACTGGAAGAAGGTTTTATTTAGCGATGAGTCGACATTTTTGACATTCAGAAGTTGTCCAAAAAAGGTTCGCCGGCCTATTGGCTCAAATAGGATGGACCCTAAATACACCCTAAAGACAATGAAACACCCTCCAAGTGTGATGGTTTGGGGTTGTTTCGGTTACTATGGGCGTCGAAACCTATATTTTCTTCCGAAGAACAAACTATGAATGGTGCACGGTATTTAGCAATGCTACAGGATAAACTTCTAATGGCAATGGCAATCCAAAGGACAAAAACATACATGCATGATGGTGCACCATGTCACAGGGCCAAAATAGTGACAAAATGGATTACTGACAATAAATTTGATATTTTGGATTGGCCTGGTAATAGTCCAGATCTCAATCCGATAGAAAATCTGTGGCTAATAATAAAAAATAAGGTTGAATGCCACGACACTGGCTCAGTCGAAAAATTACAAGAGGCCATCAAAAAGGTATGGTGCAAGGAAATATCAGTGGAAGTTTGTCAAAACTTGATTAAATCCATGCCAAAACGTCTAGAACAAGTCATCCAAACCAAAGGACAGATGACAAAATACTAATATAAGGTTAGTATACATTTAAACATTGTTTTTTATGTAAAAAATACAAATTTCAAGGGTGATCGGATACTTTTCGCGGGCACTGTATAAGAGCGATTGAGGGAAAAAATTTCCCATTTGCTGATAAGAGCTTAACGGTGAAGCTGCACTTTCGAGGCACTGAGTTACAATGGACAGAAAGCCTTTCACAGTCTATCGAGGTGTGAGATACCAGCGTGGTAGTGGACTTGGATCTATTTTTTTAACCATACTACATCCGGCTGTCCTTTTCCTGAAGAGGGTTGCCAGATACCGCGGGAGGAAAGCGCTTCAATCAGGTCTTAACACGGCAGAAGTCATATTGGCTGGGGCTAAACCTAAAGAAGCTCTAAAAAACACGAAATTGTCAAAGATGCAAAGAGAAAAATGCGTGGTGGTGGGAAGAAGAAGAATGCTGTCCGGAAGAAGGAATTACCACCACGTGGCATTAAACGTAAAAGGATATAAAAAAAGAAGTGTACTAAGCGAATGAAGCCTATGGTTAATCATTTTTTTGACTGATATAAGCTAAAGACATTGATCTCATGAATCATAGTTTCTTTACTACTTGTCGAGAGAGGAGGCACTATTTCTAACTCGTTATGGCATGCTTCATCCATCCTTGTAGTTCACAATGTTGTAAATTGGAGCTGTCCCTCTTTATCATGCCCCCCACTCAAGTTTCTATTGAACACAGTGACTTTGTTACAATTAACCCTTTAAACACAATTAGTTCCCCGGGTGCCCCTATAGAATTCGTGATACCCAGCTCAAGCCCTTACTTTTTGACCCAAGCTGTGTGCACATGTACGCTAATCTACGTATAGCCCATTCTGATGGAACCGACTGCGATAACATATATGCTGTATACCCTGAAACAAACTTTCTGCACTCCATATTCAACCAGTGTGACGTATATTTAAATCAGGTCAACACATCGGCAGGAACGGGTTACTATCACCTACGAGCCTATCTGGAAAATGTGCTGAACTTTTCCAAAGAAGGGAAGGATACCTTTTTAACTGCCGAGGGCTATTATCAAGCTAAAGACGAAAGTAGTATAAAGGACAAATTTAAAAATTCTAAAAAGAAGATATATGAGTGTTTTGGACACCTGCATATAGACTTCACATTCCAGGAGAAGTTGCTTGTGAATGGGATGGATATGAAAATAAGTTCACCCGCACGAATCCTGAGATCTGTTTAAATCTGGATACTGATCAAGAAGAGGGAGCAAAACCCATTGTGATTCACATTATGGAGACACCTCCGCGTACGGAGAGAGAAATAAAGTTCACTAAAACAAATAGAAATTGAGAAAAATTTACTACACGCCACATTAAAATACCCAATTAACAGAGTACAGATCAAACTATACACGGTGCCAGTGCCAGCAGGGTTGGTTGGCATCGAAACAGATAGGAAACATCGCCCTGGGAAATCTACCTAAAAGGATATTAATTTGGATGCAGGAACACAATTCGGTGAGTGGAAAATATAAAAAGAATGCCTTTAAATTCGAGAATTTCGGCCTTAAAAATATAACTCTATACGTTAATGGCGTTGCGTTGGGGGGAACATTGGATACGGACTATTCATCAGACGCCCTGTTCCCGCTTTGTGCGAGAGCACATAGCAATCTGACTTATATTGCAGGTGATTGTGATGAGCTCTGGATTAGGTTAACGCAGAAAGAATTCATCGATTAATTTAACCTTTTTCCGTTTGACTTCACACCTCACTTTTCTGCTAGTGGAAATACACGCTTAAGTCCACAACAGAGTGGAAACATCTCAGTCAGATTGGAATTCCCCATGCTGATAGACGCACGCGCCTATTAATGTACTTGTATACCTCGAGTTACAAGCCCTAATAGAAGTAGACAGATTTAGGGGCGTTGTCACTGACTTTTAAAATGGACGTGAATACACTTCAGAGAGTAATGAAGAGTGAATGGATCACACGTTCCAAATTTATCGGTGTTTGCGAAGAATGAAACATTGAAATTGCCAACTACGAGAGATTGCGGTAGTCCTATTGTGAACACAGATGTTATTGGTAGTGAAGTGATTCATTGGTTTGCAATCTATTTTAAAAATAGGGACAGCATGTACTATTTTGATTCACTCGGCACTCAACCCTGGGTTGACCCTGTTATTGTAAAACTTCTCGAGCAGATGCCTATCCACGAAATTGTATGGAATCCCTTCCGTCTACAAGGATATTTTACTAATAATTGTGATAAGTACTGCCTTTCATTTCTCATGCATATGTTACGTGGTAAGGAATTTATAAATTTTTTAAAATTATTCGACCCGTGTCACACTCAACGAAACGACGAAATGGTATGCAGACAGATAAAAAGCCGTTTTCCGATTGTGCGCAATCGTTTATAGTATGATGTTTTGTACGTGTATATATATATATATATATATATATATATATATATATATATATATATATAATATATATGTATATACTTGTATCCAATAATGTTAGTTTGTATAGTCTGTAGCTTAAGATGGTTGTTGTACTAAAAACATGATTTCTTTCATTTAATAAATTGAGGAAAATACATTGTTTTACCCGAAAAAAAAAGATCGAAACATAAGAAAAAATTTACATTATTTCGTTAATGATGTGACAATCGCTGAGTCGATTGCTCAGTAAAACTTCTATCTCCGTATTCAGCTCCACAACATGCGTTTCTTCAAAACGAAAAGATTGTATAACACGAGTTAAATCCTCATCGGACCTTTAAAGAGAAAGGATAAATAATTAGTTCATGCTGATTCTTTTTAACAAAAACCCAATTGTTTAAAACATGTGTAGATTATACATATATTAGGAGTATTATAATGTGAAGATATCTTCCTTTAAGAGAAAATGCCGAATAACTTTTATTATGGAATTTATAAAATTATTTAAAACTTGCAAAGGATTGCTATAAAAAAATTCAAGGAATCAAAATAGGACTTTAGCATTGTAAACTAATCTATAATTACGGATACCTTCTATTTAAATGAAGCATTTTTAATGTGATGAGATGAATTACTACAACCCTCCATATATATGATGATATAATCCAGAACAGTGCTCTTTCTCCTAGTGACAGGCACAGTAAATAAATAACCAGTTCGTGAATAATTGGCTACAAAAATAAAATTACAAGCACATAATTACTTACATTTCTACGGCGGGCCCTTGCGTCGGATCGTAAGGAGCGTCATGGCAAATATCATCAACGGTTTGCGTTGGAAATAATGCGTCCCGGTCGGCTGCGTTAAAAAGATTAACTGTAGACACCGATGCAGTGTCTCCAACTTGATATAAATCCGGTAAACTGTAAAGTTCTTGATTCGTGACAGAGGGAATGTTTATTCAGTGGTGAAAATAACTTATGTGAATCTCAGCTGAAAATATTTCCTTTTAATGCATGATCTCCAAGCACCACCCCAAAAATTCTAATTGGCGGTTCGAAAGTTTGCTGATTGGTTGTCAATGTAACTGGGCAGGGCTATGTTAAATTTTGTGTAACAATCGTAACAACGATATAATGTGTCCACGCTTTGGACGTCCTGATTGGACGACTAACGGTGTCTTTATCTTCTCTCCGTAGATTTAATGCTGATATTTCAAGGTGTATTGCCACTTCAATCTCTCCCACGATGGGTTCAAATATTTGCAATATTATTTGCGCCCATACTATTCTCGGTTTTCCCATTTTGGAACCCACCCCTTCATGCAATATCACTCACCCCTTTGCAATATTGATCAACATTTGCCACTTGTAATCTCTATCACAATATTTTAGATTATTATTATTTGCGGTCATACTATTCGATCCTCAACATTCCACACTTTGATTCATCTATTCGGCTTGACTTTCTACTTGCCAATTCTCGCATAGAAGTGTGATTAAATTGTGTTTAATCGTGAAAATGAATGTCTGGTTGGGCTGGTAGATAAATGGGCAACCTAGGTATCCTTGTGGTTAAAAATCTGGGTTGCTGATCGGAGGTTGAGCGATCGAGTCCTGGCAATGATATTGTAATTTCTGCCCTCCTGTGCTGGAGCGTAGTTCGGATTCAATGTTCAACTGTAGGTCTAAGGCGGGTGACTAGCTTGATCTTAGTCAAAATGAATAATTCGGGGAGAAGGAAAACTAATTTAGCTTATTATTACTACTGTAATTTGCCCCACCCTATATATATATATATATATTGTTGCATATGGAAATATGATAAGGAAATTCATTACTTAATCACGGGCTAATTTACCCTATAAATAATTTGTTCATGGAAAACAATCACGTGATGCTTATGTACATATATTTAAGTTGTTTTTAACTTCAATAATAATGGTGATAATCAAAACAATATTTGAAGTGAAGAGAGACGAACACCAGTTTCGAAACGATTTGTAGGTCAAATAAACCTTTGCGGTTAACCTTTTTGGTCGGCGATTCACTCGTTTCGAGTTTATACCCTTAGATTCTGCTGCCTTTCCTCGAATAAAAAGCGAAGTTGTTTTAACGAATGCCTTCCTTGTCTTTCGAATGAATTATAGGTAAAATGAATATTATTCTTATAGAATATTTAAAAAGCCTTCCTTGTCTTTCGAATTATAGGTAAAATGAATATTCTTATAGAATATTTAAAATGTTTATTGTCAAATTTAGTATACTGTAGAGAATAAATGAATAGGGACACCCGCTCCAGAAATCAGACCCAAGAGTAATCAGTTCCAGTTGTTCAATCCAGTTGGATCAACACAGTCAGTTTCAGTTCAGCCAGTTCCAGTTCAGCCAGTTCCAGTTCAGCCAGTTTCAGTCCAGCCAGTTTCAGTTCAGCCAGTTTCAGTTCAGCCCATACGGCAAATTTTAGTCGTCGAATCAGAGTCAGATTCTCAATTTTTCATATGCCCAACCGAGTATATAACAGTAGCCCCTTATGAGAAGGTCTGTTTCCTAGCGAAAGTAGTCGACAGTCAAGGAAAATTATTAGAGTCAGAGCGTACTCTGATTACAGAGAAAAGTAATTTCAAAAGAGATGTTCTTATTGCCCAAGTCCTTAGCCAGAGTCAGAATTCAGCTATCCCTGTTGTTTGTTTAAACAAAGGAAAAAGCCCTATCGTATTAACTTCAAATCAGAAAATCGGAACTTCCACAGTAGAAATAAATTCAGATTTCCCCACCAGTACGATAAATCGTGTTTCCAGTTCCTTAGAGTTAAACCCTTCAATATTAAAAGGAGAATATAAGAAATGTCTGGAGCACTCCCTTCAGGAGTCACCAGCCTTACAGGATCCCAAACTAATGGAATCACTTCTCAATTTCCTGATAAGAAATAGAGATGTGATTGCCATAAAAGGAGATCCTCTGGGCCGAACTAATTTGGTCCCTTTTGACATCAAGCTGGAACCCAATTCCAAGCCCATTTTCATTCCTCCCTATCGGGTTCCACATTCCCAATTAGTCACTATTGAGGAACACATCACGGACTTGTTGCAGCAGGATGTCATTCAGCCTTCAGCTAGTCCCTGGTCCGCTCCTATGATTCTTGTCTCCGAAAAGGACGGAACATCTCGCCCTTGTATAGATTTTAGACGCCTGAACATTACCATCCCAGACCCTTTACCGATTCCAAACATGCAGGAAACAATTCTGAACGTAGGAAAAGCAAACTTTTTTTCATCCCTCGATTTAGCATCTGGATATTGGCAAATGGAGGTCAGTCCCGAATCTTGGGCGTTGGCTGCTGTCTCCACTAACCGAGACCATTACGAATTCCAGGTTTTACCTTTCGGAGTCCGAAATGGGCCCGTTAATTTCTATAAGTTGATGAATATAGTCCTTTCCGACCTATTACGTGTTGAAGCTCTCGTTTATCTTGACGATATCATCGTTTACAGTTCGGACATACAAACACACTTTCAACGTCTTCAGAATGTGCTATCCCGCTTGAGAAAAGAACGCCTAAAACTGAAACTTGCAAAGTGCAACTTTTTACAAGACTCCCTGATATACCTATGATTCCTACTATCATCCACAGGACTTAAACCTGATCCAGCCAAACTCGAAGCACCGGAAAGGTACACTGTACCCAAAACCATCGGCGACGCTCGTGCATTCATTGGTTTTGTCGGATTCTATCGGAATTTTTTTCCCCAATTTTCAAATATTGCTAAGCCCATTACTAATTTGTTCCAGAGAAATTCTAAATTTAACAGGGAATCCGATCACCAACATGCCTTTGAAACTCTAAATGGTAAACTAACCTGTCGTCCTATCTTTCAAAATCCTGATTACACAAAACCCTTTGTTATAGCCACAGATGCTTCCTCCTATGGACTAGGAGCCGTCCTATTACAGGTCGTAGATGGTATGGAATTACCCATTGCCTATGCCAGTCAACTTCTCTCTGCACCTCAACGGAATTATTCCACTACGGACCGAGAGGCCCTAGCGGTATATTGGGCTTTGAAAAAATCCGAAATATCGTCTATCGCTACGATGTAACCATCAAGACTGATCATAAGTCACTCACGTACCTCTTCAACGACAAGCTACTTGAAGGACGATTGAGTAGATGGGCTCTGTTGATTCAAGACTTTGCGGCAAAAATCGTATACAGACCGGGAAAACTTCAAGGTATTCTAGACGGATTGTCGAGACTCAAGTCCGACGCCCAAGTAAATAAAATAGGAATTCTTCCTGTGTTAGACTACGAGTGTCTGCAATACTCCCAACAACAGGACCAACACACCCAAAATCTTCGGGCGCGCCTGGAACAAAAGGAACCATCGAAGGTAAAAGAACAGTACAACTTCAAGGATGGGCTCGTACATTTTCGGAACGAAGATGGAAACGACCTCGTGGAGATACCAAAGGATCTCGTTGATATAGCCATTGGACTTTGTCACGACTCACCTTTGTATGGCCACATGGGGCCGGATCGCACCATCAAGAGTCTTCTGGAGCGATACCATTTTCCCGAAATGAACAGAAAGGTACATGAATACATCGCTGAATGTCCACCGTGTTTAAAACACAAAGGCAACGTACCATCCACAGCTCCTATGCATAAATATCCAGTATGCCAAAGGCTCTGGCAAAGAACTGGAATGGATATACTGGGACCATTCCCCAAAACATCAAAGGGAAACCAGTACATCATTGTGTTTACAGACCACTTCTCGCGTTACAGCGAAGTAATTGCCATTCCAGACCAGACCTCGGGAACTGTGACCAGAGCCCTAGTGGAACGCGTCATCCAAAATCATACTACTCCTTCCATCCTAATTTCGGATAACGCTCTTAGTTTCACGTCCAAACTGTTCGAATCACTCTGTAACATTTGTAAAATTAAAAACACACACATTGTGGCATACCATCCGCAGGCAAACGGCTTAGTGGAAAGGCACAATCGGAAGATCTTAGAAGCCCTTCGCCACGTTGTCGATGCGTCCTCCCGTACATGGGACGATTCCCTTCCTTCCCATGGTACAAACAACCATCAACAATGGCTATAATGTATCCATCGCGGACACCCCTCATTTCGTCCTCTATCACTACGACAAGCGTCTACCTTTTGATTTGCCCGACCAAATCGACCCGGCAGTTCTAACATCTTCCGAGATGGCAGAAGCAAATCAGAAACTAGCTGAACAATCTTTCAAAATTTTTGACATAATCCGCTATGCCTAGACCAACGAAACGAACAGATGGAGCAAGAGCAGCATAGGTGTCATCCCCGTCAACGGACTATAATCATCGGTATGCGATATTATCTGAAGAGCGTGAAACCGCCAGGTGCTCATCGCAAATTATACGCAAAATGGGATGGCCCATATAGGATTATGAAAAACCTCGGAAAAATTCGTTATGAAATCCTCGATCTTCGAGATCATTCCAAACTAGAGATCATTCACACTGACAATTTGAAGATAGCTGCCGAACAACACCTTCCCAAAAAATAGCTGCCAGGCGTTCGAGCCGCCTATCCTTCGAAAGGTCAAGGTGTTAACAAACCGAGGAGGGATCAAAAAACTGAAGTGGTCACCGCGGGAACCACTACCTACAACGAAGATTGGTACCTCGTAATACCACCAGTACTCGAGTCAATCTCTGAACAAGAGGAGGCCCCAGAACCAAGAGTCCCATCGGACTGAGACCCTGGAGAAACTCCTTCGAGAGGATCAATCAGTGGAATTCCACCATCTCCTCCAACTCCACCATCTCCTCGGTCACCACCCTCACCGATTGATAAACGACGCACGGACCCTACACACCGCCCGCAAAAACATCAACCACGTGAACTAGAACCTTCACATAAGAAACGAACCCGCTCAGAATCCGAGCTTAACGGTCGACCCCCATTGCCACCAAAACGAGGCCGACCCCTTCGCCCACAAACACAAGTATCCACACGGCCACCACCAGCTCCGTATAATCTAAGACGTAGAAATGTATAAAATTATCCCCCTTATAATTTTCCAAATTATTTACTCATTTAGCCCTAGCATTAAAATTTCTACCGGAGTTGTTATAGAAAAGCTCGAAGAAGGTAAATTTTTGAAAGGACACGCGGACCTTTTTATCAATTTGCAACCCCCTGCTAGAATCGAAATCAATCTCCTTCAGATACAAACCCAAATAAAAACGTTTGAAAGTAAAGTCCAAGGTTCTTTCCAGGGAAAAGATCAGATTAGTCGCGTTCTGTTAGAAAATACCCTCGAAAATATTCAAACTACAGCACGCGCCCTATCAGAAATATTAGCCTTACCATGGATACAAACTGGAGCTCAAAACTCGGAAAACTTTAATCAAAGAAATAAAAGGGGACTGATAGATATAGGAGGGAAACTATTCAAAGTTTTATTCGGATTAGCAACAGGAGATATTAAAAGAATTGAACTCAAATTGAATCTCTTCGCGCGAAATCGACAATATAATGGACACATGTTAGAACAAACTATTAGGTCACTACACGAAAACAATCGCTTCCTCCATGCCCTTTCGGACAGATTCACATACCTTGAATCCATGTTAGCTCAATACAAAGAACACAAAAAATATCTAGAATTAATAGAGATAATGAACATACAAGTAACCTTAATCGGTAAGTATTTACAACAAATAATTACGATTCCTTCCAAGGTTTTGCATGCAACCCAGCTAGCCCATGGAAAAATCACTCTTTCCACCCTAATACCATGGAAAACACCAGTCCTTGATTCACACAGCCCAAACACAATTAAAATTATCACCCATAATTCCACTCAACCATACTAATTACCCCCAATTTCTAGAATACACCTGGACTGTACACTAGGGCGGAGTGAAAAACTCATTTTTCGAATTTTCAAATTGGCTGGTGTGGAAAGTGTGTGGAGTAGTGAGGAAATAAGCTGGTATAAATTTAAAATCATAACATTAATATCTTCAGGTGCCACAATGACCTTCAATATTGAAAAAAATTGAAAAAAGCAGATTTTAACCAATAATTACAGAAGAGTCCACGATGCACAATAGACAAGAATTTATTCACACTTGTATAAAAATAGCTCAGTCAACCTTTAAAAAAGTTTATATTCTCTAAAAACAGTTTTCTAGTCAGCTCACTCAGCTGTCACGTGAGTACCTCGGTTCAGTGTAGCTGTCGCTCTCGTAGCAGGTGGGTGTTCTGTTGTTGGCGTTACTCAGATAGTCTAAACTATATTTCTTATATATTTTGCATTTCTGTATTGTGTTGCCCTAAGTTTGCCATGTACTATTAACTGAATTAACGTATAATTGATATTAGCTCTTTCTTTTTCAGATTTGTATACTTTCAAAATGTCTCGAGTTTGTGCAAAATCAACCAGGCCTCAACTGAGTGCCCCATGTTTGGTATGGGGGAAGATTTGTGGCACAGGAATCTTCCTACATACGAAGGAGTTTTTAAATATTACTTGTTTGTAAGAAACGATTTGAAACAGAATACTAATAAAGATCCTTCAATATCTCAAATATTAGAACAAGTTGTTGATAAATTGAAAACAATTTGGGAAAGTGCTTCCGTCCCAATTCTGTCAGACAGGCGAATTGAAACAATGTTCAGAAGCTACCACGAAAAGTATCGTGTCATTATGAAGCCATACCAAAGCAGAAAAATTCTGAAGCTTACAAAGCAAAGATTGATATGTTCAAAAAAGAAGCACACACGAAACTTTTTGACATTGCAGCGTGCAAGTGCAAAGTACTAACACAATGTTCTTGTCCCAAAGAAAAAACGGTTCCAAAGGAAGAAGTGACGTTCCTCTTAGATCAAAGGAGTGAAAGAAAACTGTTTATTGATAGAGTAGATATTACACTCTCAAAGAAAAAAGCATCTACGTTGCTAAGAAAGCAAAAAGAAGCTGTGAGGCTCACCAAAGAATCTTCACAGGAGAAATTGCAGGATACAAATGTTGAATTATCATCATCGACATCAAATAGTGAAAGTGAATCTGGCGAAATATCAGACGATACATTTCCAGAGCCAGTTAGCTCGAAGAGAAAGCTCGAACAACCTGAAGAACAATTATTCAAGAAAAGGAAAACTACAAATCTACCTTCAGTGGCTACTGCTTGTGACAGGACTGCAGTTTCAGATCGAGCTGCAGCATTCATTGTTAGTGCAGTATTGCAAGATATTGGAGAAGTTTCTATTGACAATACATCTGAAGTAGTGGATAGGAGTAAAATCAGAAGAGAAAGACAAAAGAAGAGATCAGAAATTATGAAAGATCAAAATCAGGTCCCAATCAGAGGAATCTATTTTGATGGTCGAAAAGATTCTACACTCTTCCAAGAAAAAAAAGAGTCCAAAGTATATCAGAAGAAGGTAACAGAAGAACATATCACTTTAGTGAGAGAACTGGTTCAGATTATTTGGGCCATTATTCTGTGAATTCTGGATCAGCTGAAGAAATATGTAAAGGAATGTTTGAGTATATTGGAAATAATGACATGAACCTGGAAAACCTTGTTGCCATTGGATGCGATGGTGCAGCAGTCAACACTGGAGAAAAGGGAGGCGTTATAAGGCTTATAGAATTGAAGCTGAAGAAGCCAGTTCAACATTTAGTGTGCCAGCTCCATGCCAATGAATTGCCATTACGCCATTTAGTTGCAAAGCTGGATGGAAAAACATCTGGCCCCCGCGGATTCACCGGTCCTATTGGCAGGGAATTAGAGAACTGTGAGAGTCTTCCTATTGTCGAGTTTGAAAGGATTGATGCTGAGGAACCAACTGTAGACTGTGAAGATCTTAGCACCGACCAAAAATATCTAATTGATATTCATCAGGCCATAACAAAGGGATATTGCTCTCCAGATCTTGCTCATCGTAGTCCAGGCAAAATGGCACATTCACGATGGCTGACTACAGCAAATCGTTTGCTTCGTCTATACGTTTCAACTGTAAGTCCATCTGAGAACCTCATGAACATTGCTTCTTTTATAATGAAGGTCTACATCCCAATGTGGTTTTCTATTAAGCAAAGTACGTCTTTTGTCAATGGCTCAAAACATGTTTTCAAAACTATTGAACTAACAAGAACACTGAATGACGAAGTAAAGGATATTGTAAACCCTGTCATACAAAGAAATGCATTTTTTGCAAATCCAGAAAATATTCTAGCATCAATGATTCATGATGACCGCAGCGCCATAAGAGAATTAGCGTGGAGGCGAATAAAGAAAGCAAGGCAAACAAACAAGGAAAAAGTTGTGAGGCGTTTCACAGTACCTGTTATTCAATTTGAAGCTACTGATTATACTGATTTAATTAATTGGCAAAAATGCATTGTCACTGAACCACCTGTGACAAGACACCTGACAGAAAATGAGATTGAAGAATTCATAGAAAACAAGAGTACCCCTCCATTCGAGAAATTCCCTTGTCATACACAAGTAGTAGAAAGAATGGTAAAATTAGTGACTGAAGCATCATCAAAAGTATTTGGATTGAACGCGCGAGATGGCTTCATAAGATCAACACTTCAGTCACGTAAAAAAATGCCATCATTCGAAAGTAAAGCTGAATATAAAGTTTAAATAAAACGTTAATAGAAAAAAACATGCGCAAGGATGGGTGGTTGGGAGGGCATGGGTGGAGCTCGACACGCAGCCACCTCCTCGTGGTGAGTTCTGGATTATTTAGATCATTAATCAAAAGAACATTGATCTAAATAAACTAAGAGCTGCGTAATTCAGTAACTATTTTGGTAATTGGAACACTTAATATATAATAATAACAAGTAAGTTTCAGTTATTGTACTAATGCAGAATATAAGAAAATCATTATATTTCACTTTTTTCGACGTCTTTGTGGCACCTGAAGATATAATTTCGCAGGACTAATATTTATGCACAGTCATTATCTATGGAACCCACATATTTTCCGCTCTAGCCATATTTGAATTTCGAAAAAAAGTTTAAAAACCTCATTTTCGATCCGCCCTACTGTACACAGACCACGCCCATACACATACCTCATAAATGTACCATTTTTCGATGTATTCACTTATGACGCATATAAATTTCATCCTTTCCCAACACCCTACCAAAACAACTCTAATGTCTATCGATTATATTTACCTACCATACCACCTTACCTTTTCCTCACCAAAGATCTGTCAGCCTATTCTATGATGTCAGATAGCCACGTCCGGCATTGCCGATTCCCGCAATCAAATAAACAACTCGTTTGCCCTCCACTCAAACCAGTCATTCTTTCAACTACTAGGTCTTGCTTTATCGACTTAATTCGTGACCGGCATGCCCCGGTATGTTCATTTACAAAATTTTATTCCTCTAAAACCGTCCAACTACGAATTGGACCAGACATCTGGGTTTCTCTCGCGAACAGGACTGCCGCTACTCTCGAATGTCCGTCAAATTATTCCCATCACAATCCCTATGGTTATTCGGCTACCAATTGGTTGCTCCTTCGTTCAAAACCTTCCAAATATATAACCCGTACAAGGTTACCATTAATAACTCATACCCCTTCCTCTCGCAAATTAAATTTAAACCCGTCATAGAGATCTTAAATCTCTCCATGAAACCTGTAACCATCCTACCCGAGCTACATGCCCCTGAATGTAATGATCAATTAAGTCGGTTTAAAATTTCGGATGATGACCAAAATAACCTCTTGCAAATACTGCAACCTGTAACAATTTTTTTCACATCTGCCGTAGGTATCATTATTGTATGTGTTATTATCCTCGGTATATTTGTGATAAAAAGATGGTTCTTGGAACAAAGGAAAACAAGAAACACCGAACCACGTCAAACTATTCATGCACGACCAAGAGTGCGTACCCAGACCACGTGAACTAGACTTAGACACCCCGACTAATGTTTTGTATATAAATCTGTATTATAAAACCAATGGTTATCACCTAGTTAGTATTAGTTAGGATGTTGCATTTAGGATGTATATTATCATAGTAATATTACTCTAGAGGAGAGAGCCCTGTGAAAATGAATAATTCCTCTATGATCTTATATTCAATTATTGATTTTTACATAGGGAGGTAATTCATACACACATGTACATACGTTCACATGTATTTTTTTTTCTTCTTTTTTTAAATTAAGTAATTTCTCGCGATCTCATGTTTATACGAGTGTTCGAATTTTGCTGACCGCAGAGGAAGCGAAATGTACTTATAAATTTGTTTATTAAAAATATTAGTATTTTTTTTTATTATTTTGTCATTGGGATAAATTATAACGTTGCTTCCTATTTTTGCCAAATAATAGGTGACGTATTCTTTTCTTAATCATTTTTTAGATTAGATGCATTCTCTTTTCGTTATAAAAGATGGAGTCATGTTTTTGCCTTAAATCTTTAATTTTTATCTTAATATAAGAATGCATAGTTCAATTTCAGTTTCTAATTAACGCGGCGGATCAGGTAAACAACAGATCTGAAAATACGCGGTTTAAGCTAAAAATATGGCTTCCTCTTCCTATATCCTTGTTTATGTTTAGCCAGTGTCACAATAAAAAAATTACTTTATTTTTAACTACTATGCAAAAATAATACAGCCTTTCAACATTTAATAATGATGATTTAGTAGAAACGGGGTACATATACCCGAGTAAAGTTATCCATATTCATTCAGAAGTCAATTCAGAGGCTGAGCACTACCTGTAAATATTAGTAGTAAAGTACAGTAAGAAGTCGTCTTCATCTTCTCCTTCGAGTCTTACTCTCTTCTGAAAACTTAGTCATTAAACATTCCCGATCCATTATAAGAAGAATCGAGGAACTTAAAAAGAGCTTAGTCTTAAACAGAGCGAAACACAATTTCCCGATACAAGAAGCATCAGGAAATCTCCAGCAAACTTAGTGAGTTTCCACGCAGTCCTCCGAGCCACTACAGAAGAACTCGGACAGTATTATAGAAGACACTATTGTAAGTAATATCCGTTGCTGCCTCGTAAACCATAACCCCCGTCGATCGTCGATTCCGAACCAACCCAGGGCCAAAGACGGAGGGGTTAACATATATATATATATATATATATATATATATAGGGTCTGTCAAAAAAATAAGCCAATTTTAAATCTCCATAAAATGCACAATTTGATAGAGATTTCAAATATTTTTTTACACTAAATAAATAAAAGGCTCGTAAATAATCTGTGATAATTTTATAACGTTATTTTAAATATTTTAGGAGTTATGCGGTTATTTCTACAGATTGCGAAAATTTCAGTTTTTCTCATTATGTAATATCTTCTTTTTTCTCTTTTTCAGAATTTGTTTAGGTTTAAAATTTTTCGTGAATACCTCTAAATATGCCATTCTCACATGAAGATAAAATAATTATAAAACATTATAGAGTTGAAAAAGGTTATAGTGCAAGGAAATTACTTTCTGAATTCGATTATAAAGGATGGACTAGATCAGGTTTAGATTACTTATTGAGAATTATCGATGAAACAGGAAGCATGGAAAGGAAGGTTAGTAGTGGGCGACCAAAATCAGTTAGAGAAGATGAAAATATTCAGAAAGTGGAGGAACGTATCCTTAGTCAAGAGGATCGACCTGGTAGCCACATGACACCTGCTTGAATATCAAAAGAACTAGAAATATCAGAATCAAGCGTAAGAAGGATTATTAAATCTGATCTGCAATTTAAACCATTTAAAAGAGTGCACGGACAAAGATTGTCAGAAGTAAACTGTCAGAAAAGAGTTGAGAAATCCAAACGTATTTTACATATAATAACTGAAGATTAACTTTGCAAGACATTTTTACGGATTAAAAACGTTTTACGGTAGAGCCACCAAGAAACTCACAGAATGACCGGGTTTATTCTGATGTTGCGAAGGAAAATGAAATCCAAGATGAAAGACTGTACGCAACAAGGAGTCACTTTTCTTCTAGCGTCATGGTTTCTGTTGGAGTGTCCAAGTTGGGAAAAACTTCAATATTTTTTATTGAGCCAGGAATGAAAATTAATGCTCAATATTATTCAAATACCCTGCTTGAGAAAATGCTTCCAGAAATGAGAAACTTGGCTAGTCAAGGTTACTTTATTTTTCAACAAGATGGTGCAACATCACATACTGCCAAAACAACCATCGAATATTTGAAAAAGAATGTGCCTGAATTTCTGGAACCGAATAATTGGCCACCTAACAGCCCTGACCTAAACCCTGTAGACTACGGAACATTGAAAAATTTGGCAGAGAGAGTGTATAGGAACAGAATAAGGGATGTCAATCATTTGCGTGAGTTGATTATCGCAAAATGGGCAGAGCTCCCCCAAGAGCAAATAAATCGAGCAATAGACGAATTCAGACCAAGATTAAAAAAAGTGATAGAAATGCAAGGGAATCATATTGAACAGTTCTTTTAATTTTATTAAACTAAAAATTATCCACAGTATATCGTAAAAAAAAATTTTTTCATGTTAAGTAGGAGAATCTCACTTTTTAGTTAATTATTAATAAAATTAACAATTCTGAAGTTATCGTCATAAAAATTGAAAGGATAATAGGTGATTACCTATACTTTATTGTGTAAAAAATTCAACTTAATTAGAAAATGGTTTTGTTTTAATAAAGGTTTGAATTTGGCTTATTTTTTTTGACAGACCCTGTATATATAAATATATGTTATATTAAGTTATAATGTTTCAGACCAACAAAGACCCTAGGATCCACTCATGGTTGGTCTACCTAACTGTGTTCGTAATTGTGTATTGTGCATGTCCTCCGTCGTGGCGAAGGGGACCTACAATTTTACGTGGGTTCCGAACCACAAAGCCTTAATTTTACTACATTAAACTATACCCAATCTATCAACATATGCGTCTAATCGATTTTTAAACATGTTTATAGACGTGCTACTAATTACTTCTACCGGCAAACTATTCCAGCTATATACTATTCTATGCGTAAAAAAGTTTTTCGCAACTCCTGTCTCGAACCTTCTACTTGTCAACTTACACCCGTTATTTCTAGTCCTATTATAAAAAGCTATCTCTATCTACGTTATCAAACCCATTCATAGTTTTGAAAACCTGGATTAGATCACCCCTTAGCCTCCTAGTCTCGAGTGTAGTAAATTTTAACTCCTTAAGCCTATCCTCGTACGACTTTGACCTAAGCCACGGAATCATCTTAGTTGCTCGTCCTTGAACTCTTTCGAGTTTCTCTACATCTTTCGCATATGCGGATTCCAAAATTGGATAGCGTACTATAATATCGCGCGATTTGTACTCAAAATTCCGAGCTATAAAACCTAACACTTTGTTCGCTTTATTGACCGCTGCTGTACTTTGTATCGCTACTTTTAAATCATCAGTGACTCTAACTCCTAAGTCTTTTTCCTGCTCTACGCTTGTTAACTCCTTCCCTGACATACTATACGCATAAGTACCGTTACGCGAACCTATATGTAAAATTTTGCACTTATCGACGTTAAATCTTATTTGCCATGTGACTGACCAATCAACGATTTTATTCAGATCTTCCTGGATTTTACCTCTATCTTCGTCATTAATCGCTCTACCACCCACCCTCGTGTCATCCGCAAACTTTAAAACTGTAGTGACTAGGCCGACGTCTAAATCGATAATATATACAGTGCCCGCGAAAAGTATCCGATCACCCTTGAAATTTGTATTTTTTACATAAAAAACAATGTTTAAATGTATACTAACCTTATATTAGTATTTTGTCATCTGTCCTTTGGTTTGGATGACTTGTTCTAGACGTTTTGGCATGGATTTAATCAAGTTTTGACAAACTTCCACTGATATTTCCTTGCACCATACCTTTTTGATGGCCTCTTGTAATTTTTCGACTGAGCCAGTGTCGTGGCATTCAACCTTATTTTTTATTATTAGCCACAGATTTTCTATCGGATTGAGATCTGGACTATTACCAGGCCAATCCAAAATATCAAATTTATTGTCAGTAATCCATTTTGTCACTATTTTGGCCTTGTGATATGGTGCACCATCATGCATGTATGTTTTTGTCCTTTGGATTGCCATTGCCATTGGAAGTTTATCCTGTAGCATTGCTAAATACCGTGCACCATTCATAGTTGTGTTCTTCGGAAGAAAATATAAGTTTCCACGCCCATAGTAACCGAAACAACCCCAAACCATCACACTTGGAGGGTGTTTCATTGTCTTTAGGGTCCATCCTATTTGAGCCAATAGGCCGGTGAACCTTTTTTGGACAACTTCTGAATGTCAAAAATGTCGACTCATCGCTAAATAAAACCTTCTTCCAGTCATCAACAGTCCAATGAATGTATTTTTTACAAAATGCGACACGTTTTTTACGCATTTTTTCATTAATGAACGGTTTCTTAGCAGCATGGCGAGATGGTAATCCGAGTTCTTTTTGGAGCCGCTCCTGGATAATTCGTTCAGAAACACCAGATAACAAATTATTCATATTAAATTTTATTTCTTTCGCAGTTATTGTTGGGTTTTTCAATACTAAACGTTTCTTAAGTTTGTCTGTTCGCGAATTTGTTTTTCTCGGTCTGCCAGATCGTTTTTTAGGGACTGGCGTGGTTAGGCCACCATTGTTCTCAGCCCGTGAAACCCATAAATTAACGGTACTTTGGGATATGTTTAATTCCTTAGCTATCTGTCTCTGTGATTTCCCACATGCATGCAAAGCAACAATAGCACCTCGACAATCACTCTTAAGTTGTTTTTTAGCACACATTATATATAAATTTTATTTACACCACTTTCTGTAAAAAAAAAAAAATATCAAGAAATTTACACAAACAGTGAAATCTGACAAATTTGAGACACAGCCACCCGCAACGAAGGCTACCAGAACACTAATTTGAGAATGCGTTGGATAGCTCTCATATCAGCGAGCAACCTCAAAGTTACCAGATGTCGCTAGAACAAATAGAAAGTGAATTACGTGTCTCTGAATATCAAGGGAAAATATTGTATTTTCTTGAGTGATCGGATACTTTTCGCGGGCACTGTATAAGAAAAAGCAAGGGGCTCAATACAGAACCCTGTGGAACGCAACTCGCTACATTAGCCCAACACGACTCCGCTCCATCAACGACCACCCTATGTTTCATACCTCGCAACCACTCTTCCATCCAATTTATTACTACATCCCCGATTCCATGAGCCTTAGTTTTTTCAATGAGTCTTTTGTGCGTACGGTGTCAAACGCTTATTGAAAATGTAAATACACTACATCAACCGCCTGAACCCTATCGTAAACGTCAACCACGCTTTGAAAAAATTCTAAAAGATTAGTTAAGCAAGATTTGTTTCGCCTAAAACCGTGCTGCGTATTTCTAACTAAGTTATGCAATTCTAAGTGTTCGACTATACGATCCCTAATTATTGATTCCAGTAGCTTATCTACAACAGACGTTAAACAGAATGGCCTAAAATTTCCCGCCGCACCTTTATCGCCTTCTTTAAAGATAGGTGTTACGTTTGCTAAATTGAAATTATCTGGTACGCAACCTTCAGAAATAGACGCATTAAAAAATCTTTGTTAACGGCATAAAAATGCTATCTTCTAATTCTTTTAGTCTTATGGGGTATATCGAATCCGGCCCCGGTGATTTACGCATTCTGGTTTTATCAATATAGCGCATTACCTTCCCTTCACTAACCACAATATTATCCAAAATATTACATTTATCAAAAGGTATTATATCAATCACCGTAGGGATATTCGTTACATCTTCTATAGTAAAAACTGACTTAGAAAATTCGTTCAGCAAGGTAGCCATTTCATTGTTTTCAGAAACTAGCTCTCCGTTAACATTTCTCCACGGCTCGAAGATACTTTTTACTGGATTTCTATTGTTGACGTATTGAAAGAATCGCTTGGGGTTTTCCTTACCGTCACGAGCGATGGAGATTTTTTTATTACACTTTTCGCTTCACGTCTTACAGATATGTAGTTGTTTCGTAACCACAAATTGCCATTATCGCACTTATGTAGCCTATAAGCCCTATCTCTACTCTAGAAGTAAACCACAAGGGCTTGTTGTTTACTTTCGCACGCTTAATTTTGTACAGTACATATTCCTCATTTATAGTCCTAAATACTGCTTCAAACGATTCCCACATTAGTTTTGACGTTGGAGATCTCCTTTACGTTTTCCCAATTGACGTGTGACAATTTATTTCGAAATTTACAAAAGTCTGCGTGCTGGAAGTTAGGAATTTTAGTCGAGTTAGCTGGTTTCGAGTGACTTAATGAGAAGACAAACTCTACCATACTGTGATCGCTATTGCTTAACGGTTCTATTACTTCAAGATCAGTGATTAACCCATCATCCATAGTTATTACTAAATCTAAAATACTGTCCAACCTCGAGGGTTCCCCAACCTTTTGAATAAGAAAGCTATCCTCGAGAAAATTAACTAAACGATTACCTTCCGCGTTTCCCTGCATTGTATCGTAATTCACGTTGGCGCAATTAAAGTCACCCATAACTAAAGCCTGCTCACTACCTATTATTCTCTTTTCTTCACGATATAACGCTTCGTCCGTATCAGCTGTTTGATTAGGGGGCCTATATATAACCGCAACAAGTTTAAAATCCTTCAATTTAAGTTCTGCTATTTTCGAATCTCTCGGTTTTGGAATTGTATGCTTTACTTCTATAACGTTCGCAATGTTATCTTTCATATGCAACATAACACCGCCTCCTCGCCTACTATTCTGTTTTTAACAAAAAGTCTATAACTTCTAATTTGATACTCCCCTACAAAGTCACGTGTTTCAGTGCTAAGCCACGATTCATTTATCGCACTTAAATCATGGTCTTTACATGCAATTAAAGAAAAAAATTCGTTAATTTTATTTCGAAGGCTACGGGCATTTAAGGATAGATCCTTCAAATTGTTTTTAATTGCGACACCTTCGCGAGCGCAGGGGAAATTTGTGGAAATTACGCTGGGACCGTTCGAGTTACGGCAGCCTGAGAAGAAGAGACAGTATTATGAAATAGTCTTCCTAAACGCGCAGCTCCAACGTCATTAAGATGAAGTCCATCTCCTTCCTGTTGTTTTTGTTGTTGTTGTTGTTGTTGTTTAGCCAATCAGCCCACCCTGATCGAGCGAGCCGGCGGCACGCAGGTAACCGATCGCCCTCTCCGGAGTGGACCAGAGGTTCAGCGCACTAATGATGTTGTGTTGTGTTCGTTGTTGTCCTAGAGCGGTACAGTCTGTCATAATGTGTTCAATTGTTTGTGGTGTGTCCTGCCACAGGTGGCAGGTGTCGTCTATGGAGTTGTCTTGTCTGTGTTTATATGTTCGTAAGTTGGGGTGATGTCCACATCGGAATCGTGCTAAGTTAACTCGATCCGATCTGCTCAGGCTGATCTCTGACCTGTTAATGGGTGGCGGCTTCGCAAATGGGACCGCATTCGGACCGTGTCTTGTCAGTGCTGTGTGGATTAGGTGTGTGTGTGTGTGTTTTCTGTACTGTGTGATGTCTGTGGGGCGTGGTATGGAATGGAGTATTTGGTTATAATGTCTCTCTGGTGTTACCTTAATACTGCGAGGTGTTGGTGCATGATTGTACATGTAGTGGCAAGGGTGTTGTGGGTTAGTTGTCGCTGCTGCCATGAATTGTGTTCCCCTCATGCCTAATTGTTCCCTAACTTTCAGTATTTTTGTTTCTGTGTGCAGGTGTTCTATTGGTGTTGAGTGCATCCTGTAATGATACGAAGTGCGTTGTTTTGAATTGTCTGTAAGGTGTTTATGTGTGTGTTTGAGATAATGGGTGCCCAGCATGGGCTAGCATAGTCCATAACTGAGCGAATATATTGTGTGTATATGAGTGATGTTGTTTCCTGTTGGTGTCCAAAGTTTGTGCCTGTTAGTACCCTAAGCGTGTTAAGTCTTGACGTACATTTGTTTTTAATGTCATGAATGTGGTTTGCAAAAGATAATGATGTGTTGTATGTGACCCCAATTATTTTGATCCTGTGAGTGTGTGGAATGTTGATGTTGTTTAGTGTAAGCTGTGGAATTACTTGGTGTTCTTTTGTGTTGCTTTTAAGCAAGGTGATGGTTGATTTTGTGGGCGCTACTTTGAGTCTATTGTGTGTAAGCCAGTCTTGTATACTGTTTATGTATGTTTGTAGGTTATTTGTAGCGGTGTCGATGTTGTTGTGGGTGGATGTTAGAGTGATGTCATCTGCATATGATGATAAGGTAAGCTTGTTATCTATGGGTGTTGGAATGTCATGCATGTATAAGTTGAAGAGTGTTGGTGAGAGAACAGAGCCTTGAGGGACCCAGTTCGGAAAAAGCTTGTTTTTGGATGACTTGCCATTAAATGTGACATGTGAGTATCTTCCTGAAAGATAGTTGCTCAGCCACCTTTTGGTGTTACTATGCATGTTTGTGTTGAGTATTTTGTTTATGAGAGGGAAGCGTGGGATAGCATCAAATGCTTTACTAATGTCTATTGTTGCTAATAGTGTACGTTGAGCTGGTCGTCTGGAGTTGATGCCATCCAAGATGTGCTGCGTGAGGTTAGTGAGTAATGTCGTGGTTGAATGGTGAGGTCTGAATCCATGTTGAGTAGGCGATAGTGGAATGTGTGGGTTGGTGATTTGTAAGATTAGTCTTTCTGTTACTTTGGAAGGTGGGCATAGTAAAGTAATGGGTCTATAGGAAGCTGGTTCTGTTGGATTTTTGTTTGGTTTGAGTAGTGTAATAATTTTACCTTGTTTCCATTTGTCAGGAATAATACAGTGTTGGTATGAATATGTGCTGATATTCGTGAGAGCTAGTATTCCTTGTGGGCTCAAGTGTTTAAGGTGTATGTTAGATATGTTGTCTAGTCCAGTAGCCTTCGAATTCTTAATGTTTTTGATGATCTTGGTGGTCTGGTCTGTATTGAAGGGTGTAATGGTCGTGTCGAGTCTGCAGGTTTTCTTGTGTGTAGCTGTTTGTCTGTCTGCGTGTTTCTGGTTGTTATCTCTGTTTAAGTGACTTATCTTTGCGTAGTGATTAACTAGAATGTTAGCTTGTTTTGTGTATGTTGGGATATTATTTTGGCTGCGACAGATAGCCGCGTGTGAGGTGTGAATGCCGATGTTAGAGTGGGTAATGCTGTTTATAGTCTTGTATAGCCTGGATGTATCTGTTGAGTGGTTTAGTGTTGTTATGAATTCCCTGAATGTTTCTGTTTGTTTTTCTTTGAATTTGTTGTTTATTTCTGTGTTGAGCTGTTGTATCTGCTGTTTTATGGCTTCTGTGTGTAGTGTTTGTGTGTTATATTTGAGGTTGTTACGTTGCCTTATGAGGTGGGCTATTTCTCTAGTGTA
The DNA here is from genome assembly GCA_023014485.1 of Bathynomus jamesi. NCBI lineage: Eukaryota > Metazoa > Arthropoda > Malacostraca > Isopoda > Cirolanidae > Bathynomus > Bathynomus jamesi. The sequence goes on from JAJOZX010000101.1 coordinate 1,898,653, forward strand.
ATTTGGGTTGTATTTCCTAATGTTGCCCTTGGGTATGTATTTGTTTGCATTATTGATGATCCTGTTCATGATTCCTTCCTGTTGGCAAAGAGACTTTAGGTTATTGTTGATATAGGTCGCCTTGCTGTAGAAATCGCTACGTTGATTAATTCGAGGAAATATACCTGTTAAAACAATCTTATTAGTTTTTTCCTTTAGTCGCTCGTGTAATTCCCTGTACCTAGCCAGCAGTTCCTCCGATTTAGAATTTAAAACGTTATTAGTACCGACATGAATAACATACGTTGTGTCCTCAGAGGTACCATCTGTAAAATGGTCAGCCACATTTGCACCAGTGTAGCAGTAACGGCGCCTACGACGAGAGTTTCTCCCACAGAACTCCTCGAGCTGCCCTCGAACAATGGAATCACCAACGAGTCGTATTTCCGTTTGATCAGCATCTTCGAAACCTTAAACAGAAAACTTATTGTTTGTTATTACTGGTAGACAAGTCTTAGGTTTTCTCAATGGGGCTCCATTATGCACTCGAACGAAGGGTTGGAAGCTAGGGGAAGAGAGAGGGCTATTAATATTATTTATATTATTAGTAGAAACTGAGGCAGGAGGGGTCGTAACTGGAGTCTCAAGAGATTCTAATTTTTCCGTCAGGAGCATTACGCTTTCTACAAGCCTCACTCTAGCCTCCCTCTCACATCCTAACTCGTTCCTCAGGACTTCCATGCTTGAGCACCACCTGCAAATTAACTGTTCATTATTATTATTAGCCATTGTAAACGTGTAAGCGGCAAATTTCCCTTCACAGCGACTGCAAGTACTTGACAGGGGTGCCATGCTCTTAATTAGTTAAAAAACAAAAAAACGAGCGTTTGGAAATTAATAAATTACAATGTAGGTCTACCGCGTGGTTATTGTGCCGTCACCTGCGCAAATCCGCAAAAATATTCTTGAAACGCAGAAACAGGTTCTTGTAACACAAATTTATACTAAGTGAATATATAATTAAACTACCGACGAAAGATCTGTAAAAGAAAAAGTATAACTAAAACATATCTGTCCGCTATTCGATCGAATTTTTCCTTTTTTCCCACGGTGGGTGACCACCTTCTACTTGATCCCCCGAAGGAAGTGAAAATGAACCTTATGAAACCTCGTTTTCTGATAGATTTGAAAAACAAAAAAGGCAAACCAAGGGCATTTCAACCTTATGAAACCTCGTTTATTAATAGATTCGGGAAAAAAACAAGACAAACCACGTGCACTAGCCTTGGTTTAATCAAATATATAATATAATAATGAGTAAAGTCAATAAATGAAATATATTCGTTGATGAATGATTAGTAACACGAAG